>PVKC010006467.1:0-31129 GCA_004027635.1 Crocidura indochinensis
GGAGAAGGAAATACTTTCATTTTTATTCCTTTTATTTTTTGAGAGAGAGCTCTATCCATGGTAATATTTTTGAAGTTCAAAGCAACTTAAAATGGATAAGGAGACTAATATTATATGGAGAAGAAGGAACAGGAGGAGGAGGAACAGTAGAAAGAGGAGGAGGAGGACGAAGAGAAGGAAGAAGAGGACAAGTAGAAAGGGATGAGGAAGAGAAGAAAAAGGAGAAAAAAAGGGGGAACAAAATGATGATGAAGATGAAGAAGAAAAGAAGACAAGAAAAAGAAGAAAAGAAGATGAGAATGAAGAAGATGGGACCAGAGAGATAGTACGTAGATAAGGCGCTTGCCTTGCATACAGAAGGATGGTGGTTCGAATCCCAGCATCCCATATGGTCCCCTGAGCCAGGAGTAGTCCCTGAGAGCTTTCGGGTATGACTCAAAAACTAAAAAAGAAAGAATGAAGAAGATGAAGAAGAAAAGAACAAAAAAAAAAGAAAAGAAAAAGAAGAAGACACTATAGTTCAAATTTTAATACTATTTCTTTGGTACAGTAATTTAGATATTTCATAATATAGAATTTAGTGAAATGCAGTTGTTTAACATATAATTCAGTGCTTTTTTTTTCTTACCCTTTAGAATGGAAAAGGAAGCAAGATTGACACAACCTCGGAACAGGGCCTAAGAACTCTGCCTATATACTATTTTTATAAGTACTGTCTTCCTGTTTGAATCATGATATAGAAACTTTTTCTGAATCTAAGATGCAGCATAAGATTGAACAGCCACTGTTCTACTTCCTTTTATTGCACGTACAAAAAAGGTTCATCAACTTTATTGTGCCAGTCTTGTTTTTCTATGATTTACAGAAAATTCGAGCCAGTAAATTATTTTTATGTCAGAACTGGCACATACTTTTCTTTTAAATCAAGCACTCATGAAATGTTATCAAAGGAAACCATTTCACCAATATTTAAGCTTCTCTTGCAGAAAAGACAGGATAGTAAGATGAGAACCAGATGACCTTGTGTTGTGTTTACTGTCCACAGTCAGAACAATGGAAGAAGTAAAACAGAGAAGTCGATTTCCCTTTCCTCTTTTGAAAAGAGAAAGAATCTTGCTTATATTCGATTAGGATGCTGACATTTAATTTAGTAAAACTATTTTTGAAGTCCCAAAGGAAATATCCTGTTATTTCTCCCTAGCGAATAGGTTAATGCTTTTAAAAATAAGTACCCAACAGAGACTGGACAAATATTAGGGCATTCTAAAGCTTGCCTTCACACTGTCAAGCCTGATTCTATTTTCAGCATTATATATAGTCTCTCAATCATAGAGCAGGAGTAAGCCCTGAGCACCACTCAGTGTGGCCCCAAAAGAAACATTTCTTCAACAGGGTATGCAAATTTATTGTTTTTTTTTATTAAAAAAATACCAGAGTGTATTGAAAGTTTTACTCTGTTCAGACATTATATATGTGATTACTATTAGTTCAAACAAATAGGTTAAAGATAATTTCTCTGTTGACAAGGTAACTGGATTTATGCTTTGCATAAGGGAATAAGATTTTAACTGAAGATTGTTAGGTTTTGGAGATATTCTCATTCATATATTGTTTCCAGTAATACCTTCTGTAGAACTTATCTATGTCTGTGTAACAGAATTAAGTGCAGATGGAGCATACCACAGCTATGTAGCTTTCTCATCTCCTTTAAAGAAGAACTTTGTGTAATTAAAGTTATATAGGCAACAAATGACCAAATTGAATTGGGAGCTTTTCTGCCACATTCAGTATGCTCACTGATTTTGGGCTTACTTTTGTGGGAGTCTAAAGCTTTACATATTCATTTGGATTTCATTAAACTTCAGTTTCCTCATGCAGAGTTAAGGATAACATAAGAAGGCAATTATTATTGTCACATTTTATTGTTGAAAGAAAAAAACCCAAATGTCTTTATGCATGAGATCTAACTTATTCCAACTGCTAATATTATCTCTTAATTTTGGTCATTGAAATTTCATTGAAGTCTAGTTGGGACTCGCCAATGCCAACAGTTCTGCCATAAATGTATCTGATTATATACTCTACTTTTCCCCCTCATCTATAGAAGTTTTTAGATTTTGCTACATTTTTTTGACCTTGAACTTTTGTTAATTTATAGATGAAACTGGCAGTGTTTTGGGGAGATATTCCTGATTCTGTGCTTGGGTATCTTTACAAACAGCCTCTTTTCAGCATCTTGATCTATCTTTCCAGCATTTCTGATCTTGACATTTTACTTAATATTTTACCTTTATATGTTGTGGTAGTTAATTTTATGTCTAAATTTCATCGGACTAAGGTATGTCCAGAGAGGTGATCAAACATTGGTTTTGAGCATGTCTGTAAATTTGACCTACGAGACTTAATAAAGAGACCCACGTAGGTGATCACCCTTACTAGAATCAATACCTTGTGGGCCCAAATAGAGCTCTAAGGCAAAGGAAGGGTGAATTCACATCTTTTATTAAGCTGAGATATGTATCTGCTATCTCTGCTTCTAGTTCTTGGATTTTTTTAATTTTGGACTAATTAATAGCATCAGACACCTTATTCTTCAACTCACAGATGGCAAGCCATGATCTTTCCAGTCCCATGAGAATGTGAGCTATTCCTATAACAAATAGCATGTCTGTCTATATAGTTAACTATACTATTTATAATTTCTTTCTGAAAACTAATATCCGTAGATTTCTCACAAGATTTAAGAGTGAGTAAATTAAATGAAAAATAAAAAACTGTTTTTTCTTTTTTCTTTTGATTCTCTGGAGATTTTAGATAATTTACTTGGGGTTCAGATTGAAAAATTCTCCTTTGGGTAATTCCTGACCCACATGATTAAGACTCCATCAGTGTTGGCTAAGCAAAGGGAGGTGGAGAAAAGTTACTTTAATTTTATAATGAATTTGATGTAACATAAATAGCTCTGTCACTTTATGTTACAGCTATGTTGATATCACACATTTTCAAAGTTGTTGATTAGTATGCTAAACACCATTTATGTAGCTATTGTTACAATTATTTTTATATCTAATTAACAAATTAACAATAAATATCTTATGGTACCTAAAGTAACTTTATTGATCTCATTTAATATTTACTTTTAAATTACATCAACTCTTTCCATTTTTGAAAATAACTTTATTTTTTTGGAATTACTTATCAAAACAAACTTTGATACGGTGCTTGGTTGATTCTATGATATTTGCATCTTGTAGATATAATTTCTTGGAGACACCAAAGTTATCAGTGCTATAATTTGGCTTCCAGAGATGTGACTATGAGGCAGAATTATGTCCTAGCCAACTTCATTTTTTTTTTGGGGGGGGGAGAATTTCTGGAATAGAAAAAGTTGAAAATATGTAAATCTGGATTTCAGTCACATTTCTACTATTAACTCATCTCTATTTTGGCACAAATGATTCTCTCTGCTTCTTCTAGAATTACATTAAATGACATTGGTCTGCATAATAGCATTTGGGAGTGAAAAATCATTACTGGGTTGCATTTTATTCCATATTGATTTCATCTCTGAAGATATTTCCTGTTCTTCCTAAAGTTTGTTTATGCTCAGCCAGCCCCATCCTATGGTTTTCTCCAATCTTTCCAGAGATGTTTATATGCTAGTTGTGATTTTTATCCTCCAATGAAAAATACCTTATTTAGTGCAAATCTTGGAAAATGACATTTTCTATTTGACTTTAGTTAGAAAATACCCTAAATAGAAGAATATATTCATTACTATTTTCCATCATGATTAGGTTTCAAGAAAAAGTCAAAATGTAAAGCACAACTTTCATTATCCCACTCAAAAAATTCCTTGATGCTGAGATACTGTTCAGTTTAAACTTTTCAGAGTCTCTCATTTCCCTTCTGTTCCTCATCTGTATTATCTCTCGGTATTATTACTATCTGTCCTTTATATTTCTTAAATCCCACAGATGAGTGAAACTATTCTCTCTCTATATTTTTTTTCTTCCCCTCTGACTAATTTCATTTAACTTAATAGTCTCCTTGTCCATCCACATATAGGCAAATTTCAGGTGGTGGGAAAGTTGCACTGGTGAAGGGGTATACATTTTATGACTGAACCCAACTCTGATCATGTTTGTCACCATAGTGTTTAAATGAAAACTTATGAAAAAAAATTCTCAAAGTACAATGTAACTATTTCCTTATTTCTAAAACTGGTATTACTCCAAAGCAAACAGGAAAGCATTCAAAGGATAAACCCACAAGATAAGAATATGTTGTCATGTTTGTATCATCAATATTTCCCGGTCTGCTTTTTGGACATAGTTGATGGTTAAGTAGAATTTCTTAAACTAAATCTGTAAATAGAGTACTGTAATTCTCTAAGATTTAGCTGATTTAGATATTCAATATTAGTGGTTGGTAGAGTGATAGTAAGTTAGGAGAAAAGGGTAAGAATGGCTAAATAAATTGATATCAAATTGATATCAAATTGATGAGCTGAGAGGTTTTTCCTGAGATTTCCCCCGAAAGGCAGATTTCCCTCTAATCAATCTCCTCAGCTTCTCGATTTTTTAAAAATATTCTGGTTTCTAAAGCTTTATGACAGAAAATATAGGTTATATTTCTATACCCTTGCTCATAGCAATTTTTCTTTGTGAGTTTGTCAGAGACTGCGGACTTGTCTGTTTCCAACTTCTTCTTCTCTTGAAGGGAACCCTCAAGCATCCCCATTCTGGCACATTAGAAATGGTACAATTGACTTCAACTTTAACTTGAAAAAATTCAACTATATTCAATTTCATAATTTATTGAAGAAGTGCCTTTTATATGCCAGACACTATATTATGTACAGAGAATATAAATGTGATGGAATGTCATTCTTGAATTTAATTCTCCCAAGAGAGAACAATACAATATTAGGCTGCCTTCTCCACTCCAATTTCAGGGGAGGTGCTGATATTAGAAGGGCACCTTGCCTAGAGAGGTGTATAGGGGCGCAGCTTTCAATGAACAAAACAAGGAAAAGGCCATGCCTTAAGTACAAGAGAAAGTAACTGAATATATCGTGAAATATCTGAAATATAGGGAGGAATAAAGGTACAAGACTAAAGTTTATAGCAAGCAGAATTCACAAACAATAAAAACTAAAAAATGAAGAGTTCAGTAGACCATAAGAGAAGACAGTAATTATTTAAATTTGTTTCTTAGTGTGGTCCAGTATCCACCACCAGGGAGACTACATGGATCAGGAAAAAATGCTGACCTTGAAGTAGCCTTGGGTAGATTGTTAACTAGGTATGGCTTGAATAACCTTCAGGAAGGCCAAGGAATATTCTTTGTTGTTGTTGTTGTTGTTGTTGTTTTGGGGCTATACATGTTGGCCATCACTCTAGTAATGAGGCCCAGGTGAAGATTAAAGAGGGAACATGGGGGTCCAGAGAGATAGCACAGCAGCGTTTGCCTTGCAAGCAGCAGATCCAGGACCAAAGGTGGTTGGTTCGAATCCTGGTGTCCCATATGGTGCCCTGTGCCTGCCAGAAACTATTTCTGAGCAGATAGCCAGGAGTAACCCCTGAGTACCGCCGGGTGTGGCCCCAAAACAAAACAAAACAAAACAAAAAGAGGGAACATGGGCTCTTATTACTCAATGATGGAACAGGGGCACAGGTAATCTAAATATGAGATTACCTTCCCCCAATTTCTCAGATCCTTTAAAAACTAAGATCCTTATTTAAGTATCATGATTACTCCTGGCTTTACACTCAGATATCACTTCTGGTAGGCTTGGGGGACTGGATAAGATGCGGGGATTGAACTGAGGCTGGCCACATGCAAGGCAAATGGCCTACATGCTGTTATTGCTCCAGCTCCTAAGGTTAAAGAATATTCTTGAAACTACAATCCTAGGACAAAAAAAAAAAATCAAAAATTCCAAGCACAAAGAAAACAATGATGTAATATGAAAGAACCAGGAGTCTGAAACCAGAAGATGGAATTTTTAAGTTTCTGTGTGTGTGACATATGCTGCTCTGAGGCAGAACTAAATTCAGTGAGCAGGCAACAGGATAATGTTGACTAGAGGAGGCCCAGGAGTATCGAGACAAGTGTCACATCTTGTTATCCTGGTCGTACTGATGTTCTACATTGTTTGCTCAGGAGAGAAGTAATCAAAGTGAAGCAGATGATGAAGTCCTTGTGAAATATAAATGGAGTGGTTGAATAGTCCAAAAATGAAGGAGACTTTTAGGAAACAATGTGGTGTTTTGGCCATATTCAATGTTTTACTTTCCTTCATCAAATTCATCAAAATTGTATTTTGCCTTTAGTTTTCATGTCAGGGAGATGGGGGCATTGGTGGTGGGAATGTTGCACTGGTGAAACGGGGGGGGGTGGGGAGTGTTTTTTTTTTATAATTAAACCCCAACTACAAACATGTTTATAATCATGGTGTTTAAATAAAGATATTAAAAAAAAAAGAAATGGGCACTTAATCCAGCTTTGATCAATCACAGATTCCTTAGTAAGGGATGGATCCAATTAATAGGTAGACCATTTCATTAAGGATGATGTATTTTCTATTTTAAATATGGCTTCCTTTTTAATTTTATACCTTAATCACTAAGAATATAAGTTTCGGATAAATAATGGTAAAAGAAATGTATAAGTACAGAACTTTCTTCATGCCTCTGATAACATCTTTCTCAACAATGAAAATAATAAAATTTTTTGGGGGGCCATACCTGGCAGTGCTCAGGGGTTACTCCTGGCTGTCTGCTCAGAAATAGCTCCTGGCAGGCATGGGGGACCATATGGGACACCGGGATTTGAACCAACAACCTTTGGTCCTGGACCGGCTGCTTGCAAGGCAAACACAGCTGTGCTATCTCTCTGGGCCAGACAATAATAAATTTTTACCAGTGACCCAGATTTACTTCTTTTACAGTGTGTGAGTATAATGATATAATATAATAATATAAAAATGCAATAAAAATATGTTCCCAAGGGTTCTTCTCACAATGAGGACCAGGTGAATATTAAAGAGAGAACATGGGTTCTTGTTACTCAGTGATGGGAAACGGATACAGGTAACCTAAAGTGTGGGAATTATCTTCCCTCAAAATTTTCTCAGATATTATTTGTACTTGTCATTTTTTTTCAATAAGGGTCACGTCCAGCAATACCTCTGGAGATAGAGTCATTTATAGTGACACTAATGACACATTACATATAATATATATATGTATATATGGTGACACATTTATAGTGATACTAATATCAGCAAGAAAACACTAAAATATCAGTGCTCAGGGACCACTAGAGCTACATCATCCTGTCTGCATCTGGAACCCCTCTACCCTGTATCCCATGCTGCTTGTACCTCATGGATCCGGATGTTTTGCATCCCAAGACACATTGGATGGCGCCATAATTCTGAGGCTGCCTCTCTGGTAGAGGCACTGCCCCCTACTTGGCCCACAGTCATGATGCTTGTGCCACTTCTTTCTCCCTTGCTGTCTTGCATTGGGAAACCTGGCACCGTCGCCACTCTTGAATCTAAAACCATGTGAAAGCGAGTTAGTCCCCATTGATAACTTCAACCTTTCCACCCCACTATCGTCAAGTGTTTCTGGTTTTGATGTTTTGCTTCAAATCACTCAACAATTCCCCTCTAGGCAAATCTGATCACTTGTTATTTTCCTGTAGGAACACTGAAACAGCATGTTAGGGTACTAACATGGTTAATTAACAGATTCATAGACAGTAATATTGTGCTGACAATTGGGAATCTGGATCTCAAATCACAGTGCCCACATCTTTATTTTAATTTTAATTTATGAATAAACTCTTTAATTGAATCACCATGAGATACACAGAAAATTGTTCATGATTGAGTTTCAGTCATAAAATATACAGCACTCTTCCCAGCACATATTTCCTGTCACCAATGTCCCCAGTTTCCCTTCTTCTTCCCCCTTTGCCTCCTCTTTGCCTGCCTCTGACAGACATTTTTTCTTTTTTTTTTCTCTCTCTCTTTTTCTTTAATTTTTTTATTGAGTGCTATTTTACTGAAGGCATTGTTACCGAAGGGGTGTCATGCATATCACTTTATCTTCTTTCAGTGCCCATACATCTGTAAAAACAATGAAGAAACAAGGGAATTTAAACAAAGCCTCTACCCTCATCAATGAGAAATTTAAAGTAATGGTCCATGAAATGGCCCTGAAAACAAAGCAATCATTGGGAAAGCAATTCAGCCAACTGAAAGGTGAAATAATCCTGAGAATCAGAAAGTCATACAAATGAAAATAGAGATAAACAAATGGAAGGGAATATAAATTTGTGATAGTTAATAGCAAGAGAAATAATTTTTGAATTATAGAAATACCAGAAGGAGAGAAAAAAATAAAATCAGGAAGAATGGCTGCAAAAGAAATAATAAGCAATATTTTTATATCTCTTGAGAGAGGCTCTTGTACAGATTCAAGAGGCCTAAGGAGTACCAGACAAAATGAAAAAAAAAAAAAAAGTAAACACCACGAAGACAAATGGTAATCAAAATGTAATATCAAAAGACAAAACAAGTCTACTTAAAGTAGCAAGATAGTGTAAAATAAAACTATAATAATTCCATGGGTAGGGTGAAACTGCCCAAGAACTGTGTCTCTTTTGTTGTTTGTTTCTGGGCCACACCTGGTGGCACTCAGGGGTTACTCCTGACTCTGTGCTCTGAAATATCTCCTGGCAAGCTTGTGGGGACCATATGGTATGCCTGGATAGAACCTGGGTTCATTCTGGGTCGGCACTGTGCAAGGCAAACTCTCTACCACTGGAGCATCATGTTTCTAACCTCTCAGGTGGACATGTATGATGAAATAGGGTAGTGGCATAGAAATAATTCCAAGCAGTGAGAGAAGATATTCACTGGACTATGTCATGTGCTTTCTCTTGTTCTCTCATTCTCTCTCATGTTCTCTCTCTGTCTCTCTCTTTCCCAAAGTCAGACCCCCCCCCCTTTTTTTTTATTCAAACCAACCCCCATTTCAGATGGGAGCAGTTCTATTTAAATACAAAAACAACTATCCAGTGGGATTTTACATCTCAAAAGAAGAGGTTAGGGAAAAAGGAAGTTGGAGAAAAACCTTTGTTATGCTTTTTTTCTAGGCTCACATTACAGGAGCAAAAAGAAACCCACAAGTATAAAGAAAACATAAAATAGCAATAGGCCTTCCCTATGCTATCTTCATAGTCAAAAAAGAGTGAAATAACATATTCAAAGTGTTGCATGAAACAAATGTCCAGCTTTGAGTCCATACCCTGCAAAGTTATCATTTTGACTTGAGGGATAAGAACCTTTTCAGACAAACAAGAGCTGGCAGCATTTGTGATAACTAAACCAATCCTCCAAGAAAGCCGCCCATAATAAACAGACACTTGCAAAAACAGCCAGATTCCACATCCATATACACAAAGATGACAACACAGCCCTATAAGACATTCATCTCTCTCAGTGTCAATGGACTAAGCTACCCTAGAAAAGGCATAGAGTAGCTGGATGGATGAGAGAAAAATTACCTATCCATCTGCTTCTTAGTGTTAAGGTAGAATTAAGTGAAAGCAGTGTTTAGTGTTAAGCTAAGTGTAGTATGACAGATAATAGCTAAATGTAATAATCAAATATAGACACCTGTCAAATGAAGGCGTCTGTTTTTTTTGCTTTCTTTACTCTCACCTTTGTCCTCCACTCTCTTGCTCTAGAATTCCCCCAGTAATTCAATTAAGTGATAAAATGCAAATGTCTGTTAAGTTGGAGGTTTCAGTATTTTGTACCCCCCCATTGTTGTCCTCCACCCTTGCTCTGGAATTTCCCCAGTAATGTCAACAGATTGGATATTGTGTTTGAGCTACACAAGAGATTGGTGCATTTTACAAGTCCTACTTTCCATATCAACCCTCCCCTCAAGACCCCAGGATGTGGGTTCAATCCCTGGCATCTCATATGATCCCAGAGTCAGGAGCAATTTCTGAACACAAAGCCAGGAATAACCCCTGAGCATTGCCAGGTGTGGCTCCCCCAAACAAACAAACAAACAAACAAACGACAGCAGCAGCAACAACAAAAAGATACAAGCTGTGAGAACCTATGGACACATAGGTGTCAAAAAAAATTCTACAATGGGGGAGATTCTAATTTTTGCAGGCCTACATTAAGAAAGAAGAAAATGCCAAATCAACAACCTAAACACACATCTGAAATATCTGGAGAAAGAACAGCAAACAAACCCAAAAGATATTGGAAGGAGGAAAACAGTATAAAAAGAGCAGACATCAAAATTTAGAAGTCAAGAAAATAGTTCAAAGAATCAATAAAACCAGAGTTTGGTTCTTTGATAAAATAAACCAGATAGTAAACCTTTACCTAGGCTCAACAGAAAAATAAGAGAAAATGTTCAAATAATCTGGATCAGAGATAAAATGGGAGAAAAAACAATGGACCTTTCAGTAGTTCAAAATATAATAGGTTACTATGAACAGCTTTATGATCTTAAATTTAAAAAAAACCCAGAAAAAATGAATAGATTTTTAGAGTCATATATTCTAGATTTTGAACAAGGATGAAGTAGAAATCTAAACAAGCCAATCACAAGTAAGGAAATCAAAATGATAATTAAGAATCTCTATAATAGGGGCCAGAGCAGTGGTGTAGCAGTAAGGCATTTGCCTTGCAAGTGGCTGATCTAGGATGGACCATGGCTCGATTCCATAGTGGCCCATATGGTCCGAGCCAAGAGTGATTTCTGAGCACATAACCAGGAGTAGCCCCTGAACATCATGGGGTGTGAACCACAGAAACAAACAACAACAAATCTACAAGAATCCTGGTCTGGATGGATTTATTGATGAATTCTATCAAACTTCCAAACAATTTACTACCTTTACTCATTAAGCTCTCCCCAAAATTGAAGATATAGGAATCCTTCCATACATCTTCTATGAAACTAACATTTCATGAATACCCAGAGCAGACAGAGACATTTCCAGAAGACTTCAGACCAATCTCGCTGATGAACATCCATGTCAAAATTCTTAACAAAAACTTAGGTAATTGAATAAAAATAATACCTAAAAATTCCACACCTGAATTAAGTAGTACTCATCCTCGGAAAATAAAGATGATTCAATATGAGAATAATCGCTTAACAATGTGTCACACTAATAAAAGGGAAATAACAAGAATATAATTATATTCTAAAAAGGTTTTGAGATAAAATATTTATTCATAATAAAAGTCCTCAACAAAATATGGGTGAAGGGAACTTTCCTCAAGATATCAAGGGCTAGCTCTCTATAACAGTCCCAAAGCCAATATAATTATTAATAGTAAAATAATGAAACCATTTTTTTCTGAGATTTGATACACAGTAAGGATATCCACTGTCTCTACATGTGTTCAATTTAGTATTATAAATCCTGGCTACATAAATCATCAAGAAAAACAACTCAAAGTGATCCAAATTGGAAAAAGAAATCAAATTATTTCTATTTGCAGATGACAATAATATACATACAAGACCGAAATGTCCTCAAAATAAAAAACTCCTAGGAAAAATACATTAATGCAGCAATGTGTCTGGCTTCAAGGTCAATACAGAAAAACTGGTTGCATTCTTATATACAAAAATGAATCAAAAGAGAAAAAGATCAAGGAGTCTATTCCATTAAAAAGTATCCAAAAATATCAAGTCTCTAGGAATAAACTTAACCAGAGACATCAAAGATCTGTACCATGATGACATTAAATTGCTTAAGAAAGAGATAGAAATGGAAAAATATTGCATGCTCATGGGTGGGAAGAATCAATATTGTTAAAAGCACTATCATACCTAAACTGTTATATAGATTGAATGTAATTTCCTTCTATATTCTGATAGCATCCTTCAAGGACCTAGAAAAATCAATAATTTAGTTTGTCTGTAATCAGATAAAATATAAATAGTAAAATCTACATTGAAAAATAAGAAATGCAGCAGTATCCCATTGCCTAATTTGGAATTATGTTATAAAACTGTAGTGATTAAACATTACTGGCATTATAATAAAGATTAGGTCTCTGATCAAAGGGTCAGAATCAAATACCCAATGACAAAACCCCCATGTATATAGAGAGTTAATTTCTGATAAAGGAGAACATAAAATGGAGTAAAAATAGTCTCTAAACAAGTGATGTTGGGAAAACTAGATAACCACATGCAAGAAATTGATCCACATCTCACATCTTACACAGAAGTCAATTTAAAATCAAAGACCTAGCTATCTGAAAGGAAATTGCAAAAGTACAATGAGGAAAATATAGGCAGAATGATCTAAATTTTGACCACAAAGGCATCTTCAATAATTGTATACAACTAGCAAAGGGAATAAAATAAAGCAAACCCATGAGACTACATTAAAAAGTTTCTGCATGACAGAAGATACATGAACTAAAACAGAAAGAGAACTAACTGAATGCAAAAGATATTTGCAGTCACCACCTAAAGTCACCACTTTGCATGAAGTGTTAACAAAGATAAAAAAAATTAAAAATATTATCAAAAAATGAAGAGAGGAAATGTAGATACCTATCAGAGGAAGACAAGCAGATCGCCAAAGGCACATGAAAAAGTGCTCAGCATCAGTAATCATTCGAAATCCAAATCAAGACAACACTGAGATATCATCTCACACCAGTAAGAATGGCAAATATGAAAAATAGTGAAAACAATCTGCTGATGAGGATTGTTGATAAAGGAAGTTTCATACACTGCTGGTGGGAATATTTTCAAGCTCAACTCTAGTGGAAAATGATATTGAAAGTTCTCAGTAAATTTAAAATTGTACTTCCATATGATCAAGAAATTCCACTTTTAGGTATCTATCCCCAAGACTTATACATATACATTCAAAAGGACATATACTTACCATTATTCATTGTTGCAACAAGTACAATAGCTAAGAGATGGAATCAACCTAGGTGTACAACAAGAGATGAACAGACAGGAAGACGTTATACATATACACAATAGAATGCTATGTAGTTGCACAGAATGATAAAATCATGCAATTTTCTCCAACCTGGTTAGAACTGGAAGATTTCCTATTGAGTGAAGTATGAAGAAAAAAGACAAACTTTTTTTTTCTTTTTTAAAATATATACATATAAGTCATCACACCCCTAATAATGATACTGTCATGAAACAGAAGATCATATTATTTTCTTTTTTTAATATATTTTATTTAAACACCTTGATTACATACTTGATTGTGTTTGGGCTTCAGTCATATAAAGAACACCACCCATCACCAGTGCAATGTTCCCATCACCATTGTCCCAAATCTCCCTCCTCCCCACCCAACCCTGCCTGTACTCTAGACAGGCTATCTATTTCCCTCATGCATTCTCATTATTAGGACAGTTCAAAATGTAATTATTTCTCTGACTGAACTCATCACTCTTTGTGGTGAGCTGAAACTTCCAGCTCTTTTCTCTTTTGTGCCTGAAAATTATATTGCAAGAATCTTTCATTTTTCTTAAAACCCATAGATGAGTGATGCCATTCTGCGTTTCTCTCTCTCTCTCTCTGACTTATTTCACTCAGCATAATAGATTCCATGTACATCCATGTATAGGAAAATTTCATGACTTCATCTCTCCTGACAGCTGCATAATATTCCATTGTGTGTAAACTTAATATGCCTAATCAACTTGTTTTCCAGAGCCTAGAGAAGAAATCAAAGTGGAAAGGAAGATAAGCAAAAGAAGTAATGGGGTACTTGGGGTCTTGGGGAGTTAGGAGAGTAATATAGCTATTTGTCCAAAGCGAAAATTCAACAATGCTGAAAGCATGAGATCAAAGCTGATACCACAGAACTTTAATGTGCCTGTCACGGTGTCTAGTGGAGTGTGGGGGAGCTTGGTTGGGGGGATGGGGGATGATAGAGCATATGAGCACTGATGATAACATTTGACACTGGTGGCAGTATTAGTATTGAAATATGACATACATAAATCTCAATTATCAATAACTTTTTGTGTCACAGTTCTTTTAATAAAAATTAAAAAATGAAAATTCTTCTGAGTATTACAGGAAGGCTTTCCATTTTATTGAGATTCTTTTAATTAAGTATCAACTGAACAAAAGGATTTAGCCTAGAGATTTTATACTTTGTCTCAAAAAAAGTCAAGTTCTAGAGAAATAAAAACTGTTCCTACACTAGATTAAAGCATAGTGTGGCAATGTCTGCGTAAAACAGTATCTATAGGTTTGGAATGCCTTATTCTACAAAGAAGAGTGACAGACAAAATGTAAAAACGGGGCACCAACTAGGTAAACATTGTCTATTAGCACTAGTTGGAAGGAATTAAGGCACTGTGAAAATGGGGCCCAGAAGGCTTACAGGGCATTCCTCTTCCCAGTTTTGTTTTAAGCAAACTGAATGAGGCCATAGAGGTTAAATTAGAATCAAGAAAGTACCACTTTTTAACACTGATCTTTTCGCTCTTTTTGCTCATCATTCACCATTAATTCATATATAATGAAAATCAACTATGTGCAGGGCATCGTTATCTCCACAAGGAACCATGGTGATGAATTTTTTAAATCCAAATGTGCCTAATAAAAGAAACTGAAGATGGAATAGATAACTTCACAATAATGCACAGTATCACCAGGGTATATTATTTGCTTTCCTTTGATTTTTGCTTATCTTTTCACTTAGGGCTTCCGTTGAGGGTTTGACCTGAGGGATATGGCTGATTTAGTGCTTGATTGATTCATGAGATCATTATTGAATGTACAAAGCACATGTATGTATATAAAGATTCAAACAATTATGCATTTATGATTTGAGATAGCCTAAACTCCGAATTAAAAAATTAGAAATAAATGAGTGTAACTTTTTTTAAAAGAACTCCACAGCTGAAACCGGATCCTATGGGCATTCAGAGTGAAAACAACAAAGAATTCAAGGTGAGCTTCTTTGCAGTAGGTATTCTGTGTCAGTTATTTTTCCATACCACATGAACTACTGAAGGACAAACACGATATCAGACAGTCCACAAATAAGGCACTTGTACGAGGACAATCTGAATGAGTTTGCTCCTCTTTTATGTGAAGTGTCTTTCTCAAATATGTCATCTGCCTTATTGCTGGCCTTTGAAAGAAACTATAATACTTAGATCACTTATGGTCCGAAAAACATGTTTCCAAATAAACATATCTATGGAAAATGTTATTGCTTTTTCAATATGAAAGTCTTCTTGTGGGAGGTGAAGTAAAACATATTCTTTAAAACTATAGTTCCGTACTCAGACAAGGTACAAAGGCCTGATGCTTTCACCTTGAAGAGAGAGGGAGATAGAACAGATGGGAAGTGAGGGGAAGGATCGATTTCCCCTGAGGGTTAATGTCTTTTCATAACCCATTTAAGGGTTGTGACTATATTTCAATTGAAAAGATTTTTTTCTACTTTATTTCAAATTATGGCATAAAAGTTTCTTTAGCAATTTATTTTAGAACTATACAGAAGAAAAGTAAACAACAAGATAGGAGTCATAAACTTCAAAGGGCATGATCAGCTATGCGATTTTGAACGAATCTACAGTTTTCTTACATGTGAAATGGACAGAATCATTTCTAGTTTGTTTGAGGTTATTGTGGAGCTATTTAAATGTAATTGTGAGTTTCGGTATTCATATGGAATAACTTGTAAGGTTTGCAATTTTGAGAGTAAGATTATGATAAGAAAGAAATATAAAAGATTTCGGTGATTCTGTCCTCAGCGGCTTGTAAGGGATTAGAGAGTATATCATTAACAGCTTTGTAACTGTGTATCTCATGGTGATTCATTTAAAAATTTATTTAACATAAAATAAATATAAAAAGTATCTAAAAATTTTCAGATATATAAACTGTGTATAAGGTCTGATTTTTAGATCCTTGAGATAGTGTGTGACTTTAGGTGATAAAATAGCAAAGGAACAATGAGGTGAGTAGATCTTGGTTTTTCCCTATCTATGAAGATAATTACACCTTGATGTGGGGTTTGGGAGCTGACCTGTGTAGTCATCACCATGAATAAACAACACTGACTATTAAATGCGCAGTTCAGAATTCAGTAGTGGGAATTTTGTAAAGTTTAAGAGGAATTTCCTTTTTGGTTGAAAACTCTACCCTGGAGTTCTAACTGAAAACCACTTTAAAGAGAAAGAAAATAATTCCATGCTGATGGCTCAAAAAGTCTTTTGTTAGGCAAGTTTGAATCTAATTTCTTTCTCACTCTACAAGAGCAGGTAAGTCTCTATTAGAAACCACTTGAATGGGAGCCAGAGAGACAGCACAGTGATAGGGCGTTTGTCTTGCATGTGGCTACCCAGGGAGGGACCAGGTTTGATTCCTGGCCTCCCTAAATGGTCCCTCAACCTGCCAGGGGCTATTTCTGAATACAGAGCTGGGAGTAAACTCTTAGTGCTGCTGGGTATTGCCCCCAAACCAATCAATCAATAAGATTTTTTATTTTAATTTTCCATTTTTTGGGGTTTTTTTTTCGGGGGGTCACACCCTGCAGTGCTCAGGGGTCACTCCTGGCTCTATGCTCAGAAATCACCCCTGGCAGGCACAGGAGACCGTATGGGATGCTGGGGTTCGAACCACTGTCCTTCTACATGAAATGCAAACGCCTTACCTCCATACTATCTCTCTGGCCCCAATAAATAAGGTTTTAATAGTTAAAAACAAAACCATTTGAACAGGTTGACCAAAGTTTCTTCCCATTAAATATACTGGAATCTTATTATATTACAGCCAAAATAAGGAGTTGTGGCCACTAGTCATGTTAGAACGCAGCATCTCTAGGGATGAAGTAGAAAACATGAAACTCAAGTAACACATGGATTTCAATGGAGGATTTCAACTTATGACATTTTGTGCCTGGTCCTTACAGGGCCAGATATATTTTATAGTTTCTAGTAAAAATTTCCCTATTGAAGCTTAGAATAATACACGGAGCATACTTGTCCATAAAACTTAGGGAGACTGAGGTAACGTCGAAGGGATGGGACATGAGCTTGGACACAGTGATAAGATAATGAGCTGGGTTCTGGGATTCACACTTCTTTTTCCTCTGTCACTAAATGTAGTGTAAGGGTAAAGTATAAGTTGGGATAAGTTAGGTGTAATAGTTATAATTTATTTGGACTAATTATATGCTTTCTGGCTTCTGTTTTTGCTTGCTTTTAGAAATTCTTGAGTTGAATCTTAGTTGACATAAGCTCTACTACCATTACTGGCTGTTGAGATATGCTATAGAGTGTGGATTTTACTTAGATTTTGCCTTGATTTAACTATGTTTTAGCTTCTGTACTATGCTTGCTTGATAAGTTTAGTTACAGGGTGCAATTATAAGATAAAAAGACTAGGTCTGAAGAGGCAGTTAATTTCTGGAACCAGATCTTAGGAGAAGAGCTTCAGGCATGCCATGTCCCCTCCCATAGCTGACCCTCAAGAGAGCCATAAAAAGCATTCCAGCAAGGTCACTTCCCCTCCCCATTAGCCCCTGTAACCTTATCACCAGTTTTCAAATGCCACCCTGAACCAACTAATTAGAAATCCTATCTTGAGCCTTTCACTTGGTGTGCTAATAAGCTTGCCTGGCAATGGTCATGCCATCATGCTAAGATTCAAACTTAATTTAAACCTCATCGTCTATTACGATGTGGGGTGTGTGTGTGTGTGTGTGTGTGTGTGTGTGTGTGTGTGTGTGTGTGTGTGTGTGTGCATGTCTTGTAGGTTGTTAAGCAATATTGCTGAATAAATGCAGTGGACATAAGTAGGTGTGTATACATATTTCTGGATTGGTCCTTCTATTGTTATTTTAAAATCTACAATATTAGCCAAATATTCTAAATTCTGTTGTTTTAATACTTCTAGTAAATGCTAATCCAAAATTTTATTTTCAGAGTCTGTGCTTCCTTACTCATTTACTTTTTGGGGTGAATAAGCCTGTCTCTGATCTGAGACAATTCCAGGCTTTGTGATAAGTAGTTACTTCTGGCATTGTTCGGGGCCTTGAACCGAAATTCTAGGCCTTGAACCTGGTCCTTCCATGTGCAAACAAGTGATTGGTCCATTGATCTATCTCTGTTGCTTTAGATTTTTAAATCTTGATCAATGATACCACTTCTCCATGTCATGGATGATTTAGTTTGAACTTTAAGCATAGGGTCTCTCTCATCTCTAAGGTCCAACGATTCTTAGTTTGTGTCTTGAAAATGGAGTATGTGTGGTCTGCATGATACAGGTGTTCTTATTTAGCCCTGTGAATACAATTCTTTAGTGCTCACAGAGAGAGGTAAAGACATTTTTAGGAGAGGAACACCTGGCTATGCTTGGAGAGTTTCTTGGCTCTGCATTCAGAGAATACTCCAGTAGATGTAGGGGAACATATGGGGAACCACAAATTGAAGTCAGGTTGGCTATGTGCAAGATAAGAGCCCTACCCACTGTATTTTTAAATACTCAGGCTTCAGCTTCAGGTGGTTTTCACTCCATAAGATTCACATACATTTTCCATCATTTTGGGGGGGAAAAGTGCGTCTTATGGTACAAAAAATATGGTACGTGACACAGAATATAGAGAAAGAGAGAACTGATGGGTTTCTAAACTTTCAGGTCATAAAAAAAGAAACAAGAAGATTGCAGGATATCTATAACAGTGTTAAACACTGTCTCTTTCAGTTGAGTTTCTGTAATACAACCTACAACAGACTTTAATTTCTACTTTCCAGTTATGCAGTGTAGATGTCTAGTATGAACATTTTAGCAGATTCAGAATCTTGGCACTTGGTGCTTGATTTTGAGTATCACTTCATTAAGTGAGAACCAAAGCCCCCTGGACCTAGAACCAAGGTGATTCCAACCCCCCATAAAGTCACTTTAAAATATTATTCCTCTCTATAACTTCTCCATAGGTAGAGAGTGTTTGCCCAAAGATAAAACAGCAAAATGTACCTGTAAAGCGCAGGACCCTCCCGTTCAGCTGAAATGGAGGAACTAGGTGGGTCCGAATGTTCCACCAGATAAAAATCCACTGACACAAAGTTGAGTCATCAATAAGTTGGGACATCAACCATAAGCATGATGTGGTTTCTGTTCAAGTGGATGAAATGCTTGCATTATTGTATTAATCAATGAAATTCTTGAACTGTTGAAGCCTGTAAACTCTACATAAATTGCATGAAGATTTAACTTGGGGCCCTTGTTAAGACTCCCTGGGTTGGATGAGACTTGAACCTCGATTAAATGAATAAACTCCCTTTTGCACCTTGCATTATTGGAGGTGGTCTTTGGCTTTCAGCGCCAACTTGGGTGTCAACTCAAGTCCTAACAATTGATAATAGATAATAGAGAGAAAAATGAAGAAAGTGCACTATTTTGGAAGGATATAAATCTTATTAATGAGGGTTCTTAATCTAATCACCACTCAAAGAACCTCTTCCTTATGCTCCCATACTGGGGAAAGGGCATATGGTTCAACATATGAATAATAGGGGGATGGCAGTAAGTAAAAGGGAGGCATTTTGGTAGAACGCAAAATGCCTATACCAAATGTCTATACCGAAGCTTTTGCTCTTGAGGAGAGATTTAAGTACTATTTCAACTTTTTTACCCAAGGCTGGTTTATTTAAGGCTTCTGTTTTCTGTTGGTTTAATCTTGGAAGTGTTTCAGATTCTAAGTATTTGTTCATTTCTTTTAGGATCTTGAGTATTAAGTTGTTTACAATAATCTCCTATAATTTTTGTATTCTGAAACATCATAATTTCTCCCCTATAATCTCTGATCCATTCATGTTTCTTTTCTTTTACTTTTCTTCACGACTTTAAGGGTTTATCAATCATTCTTACTCTTAAAATTTTTAAATAAATAAATGAGGAAAACATGGAAATTAGACACTGATAGTTTGAATCCAAGATGGGGTTGAGAAGAAAGTGAATATTTGTATCATAGTAATCATAGTAGCATTCAACATTTGACTTGAACTATGAACTTATTTGTCCATGCAGGAAGAAATTATACATTATCAAGAGAGAAATAAGTACACATAAGTCTGTAAATTCAAGACTCAGATCCAAGGAATTCATTGCATATGAGGGTGACTACTTACCAGATATAATAGTATGATAATACTCTAGAAAGAACTTGGCAAATGATTAGATATGAATATTGTCTGTCAACTAGGACAGTTTTACTTTGAGTCTTAAACATGTTGAGAGGAGAAAGGCTAGTAGCAGGATACCTGGTGCTATTCAATGAATAGTGATGCATTTCTTACAGAGTTGCAAGAACTTGCATCAAGACAGTGTTATGGGTGGCAATGCAAAGAAAAAATACCACTTGATGTATCTTTAAATGCATTAGATTATGGGAATACCCTAGGATCAGCGCAAAGAACAAGACCACCAACCACAGAAGAAGGATTAAAATGACACTGAGGGAACAGAACTTCTAGAACCACAAAGAAAGATTCCATCATAAGTTCCAATCCCTGACCTGTGCAGACACCGAGATCTCTAGATACAGAGGTCTGATTTTATCACCCAGGATGGAGCAGAAGTCTTCCATTATACCACAAAAGCACCAAGAAGAGAGTAAATGAACCTGACAGGAGTCTATAGTTAATCCCATGACAATATACTTTAAGGGCGGAGAAACCCTGTATCTCTTAGGTCAAGGGAATTTCTTTTCGAATGACCCCATTATTTATTGTGCTTGTGCAGGAGGGAAGAAAAAAGAAAAAAAAAGGCAAAAAAAAGCACAAAACAATTTCTCTTTTAGTTATTTATCTACTTTTTGTCGATTTCTTTGTTTTGGTGTGGTTATTGAAGTTGTTGTCTCCATTTATATTTGTTTTTCTTTTTCTTCTTTTCCTTTCTTCCTTTATGTGCTCTGCCATGTTATTTATCTCAAGACCATGGCCTTTATGTCGTGCTTATCTTTATTGTTGGAGTGCTCACTGGATATTTTGCTTGACACTTCTTTTTGTACTGTTGTGGTGTTTCACCCTCCTTTTCCCCTTTGTCTCTCAAACCTAGGATGAGAGTTTTCAGATGAACTCCGCCCATTTTCTGTGTATTTGGTTTTTTTCCCCCAGTTTAGTACCTTTCAGTTCTTCAAACAAAATCACATAACTTGAACTATTTAGTCCCGCCTCCCAATTAGAGCGGGAAATAAAAGAGGTACCAAGACCAAACAGGTGTAGGACTTCTAAGTAGTAAGCTAGACACAGAGGGGACCACTTATGCTAGCAGCCCCGGGGGTGACGGAGGAGAATATGGGAGGTAGGACGGGAACGGAGGTGGAGGGAGGACAATTTGGTGATGGGAACTCCCATTTTTATGTTAATATGTACCTAAAATATTATTGTCAATGTTATCATAATGTATTTATGATTAAAATAAATATTATATTAAAATAGATTATGGGAATAGTTATTTTTAAACTTTTATTTATTGAATTTCTATGATCCATAATACTTTGTTAATGATGGTTTGTTGATTATTGTTTCCCTTGAACATAATTCAAACATCACACTCAGTACCAGTGCAACCACTTCCTTTTCCCAAGAAATCCAACGCCCCTACTTTTCACTGTCCCCCACAAAACTCAGTTATATGCGTCAGTTCTCCAGTTACAGAGAACAATAGGCCTTCTTTCATTTAACACGTTTAAGACTTCTGGTAAAACTTAAGTTGACAAAGGATAGGTAATCCTTTGTCAAATTCTCTCAATAATGTGTCTGTGTCAGGTCCTCTGCCACCTCGTATGCAACCTTGCAATGTACTTTTAAGTCAGGAACATTTAAAATTTTTGAATGTTTAAAAAATATTGAATCACTGTGATATTCAGTTAAAAAGTTATTGATGTTTGAGATTCAGTCATACAGTGCTCCAACACCATCCCTTTATCTAGAAAAAGGACTTTAGAGAGTTGAAGATCAATTCAGTTTAACTATAAATATGGGACAATGGGTGAGTTTGATGGTCCAGCTGAGGGTTGAAGGACCGAGTTGGGAAATGGCAGTGGTGAAGGGAAGAAAGACAGTACAAGAGTCGCTTCTTGTTTTATATAGTATATTTACATTTTTAGATCTTAGCATGAAGCCATATTCTTTGCAAACAGCACTGCCATGTTTAGTAAATTTAAACTTCTGGTTCGTTTTTATGCCAGAAAAACTTGTCAAATCAAATCTGATGCAAAATAATAAGTTCATTCTTGCTGAATTACTCTCTTATTTACTTACTAATGCCCACATAACTAAAATATTTTTATCATTTCTGATAATATTATTATCATAATAATTGTGTAATTTCTGATAATATTATTTTAATTATAAATTAATGATATCACAATAGTATTATCATTTCTGTCATCATTGCTACAAGTAAAAATCTAGAGCAAATTAACCAAGCCAAAACAACATACCTGTTTATTGACTATTATTTGGTGCATGATAGATATAAATATAAAAATGTTAAATATATGGTCACAAAGCCAGTTTAAAGTTCAAATTGAAGCAAGCAAGCATCAATGACATAACTTAGACCAAGTGCTGCTTTCAGTCACATATTCAAACTGCTTGCCCACATGCAGGTAGAAAAGGAAAACTTAACTGTGCTTTTACACTCCGTTGAGAAACCTTGGTGGTATTTGAATATGTAAACTTTTGTTGTCTAATTAGAACTACAGAGAACTTTTAAATTTAATTAATTGAATTTAATTAATTTTAAATTAAATTCGATTTAATTTGAAAGTTGTGTATTTCCTTGAAATAAATAATAATGTACAGGGGCCCGGGAGATAGCATGGAGGTAAGGCGTTTGCCTTTCATGCAAAAGGTCATCGGTTCGAATCCCGGTGCCCCATATGGTCCCCCGTGCCTGCCAGGAGCAATTTCTGAGCATGGAGCCAAGAGTAACCCCTGAGCACTGCCGGGTGTGACCCAAAAACCCAAAAAAAAAAATAAATAAAAATAATAATGTACAGAGCCTATATAGTAAACAGAAGAGATAAAAGTGTCATATGTGGTGGGGCCAGAAAGATAGCACAATGTGTATGGCATTTGTCTTGCATGCAGTCAACCCAGGTTCGATTCCTGGCATTCTACATGGTATCCTGAGCCTGCCAGGAGTAATTTCTGAGTGCAAAGCCAGGAGTAACCCCTGAGCACTGCTGTCAGTGGTCCAAAAACAAACAAACAAAAATAATCACATATAAATGAGAGTGAAGTGTTATGTGGAGTCTCCTAGGAGTTGATCAAATGTCTTAAAAACTCACCCCGGTTCAGAAGAGTATGTGAGGAATTTGCATCTACTATGTCACTTGTTAAATTTTTTAAAGATCAGTTTTCAAGCTATAATGTACATGCACACCTAACCCTTTATTGATATAAAGATAAGCCCAGGAATTTGACTCATGTGGTAGAACACATAATGCATGTGTAAAGTTCTGGGCTTAATCTCTGGTAGCACCGAGATTCCTAAATATTGCCAACTATTGTCCTGGCAATCTTTGAGAACTGCTTGCTCACTTGAAAAATGTCCTCCAAAGCAATAAAAATGTAAGTAAACAAATAAAATATTATAGCACTATTTTTAGTTTAAAAATGTGGTCTTCAGTCTGTAAGATTGAGTAATCATCAACACTATGAAACTAAAATAATATCACCAGGAACTCAGAACTCATTAGGAGATTTAGACTTTTCCAACCATCAATCTTTATAGCTGACTCCAAATTGTCTATTTTAGGTACTTTATATGGTGCAATTTATAGGATATGATATTTTTGACTGACTTTTTTTTTTTTTTTTTACTAGAGTAAAGATTTCAAAATCATGGATATTATGCCATGAATAAAAGTGCCATTCTTGGTTTTGCTAAATAATATTCGATTGTGAATTGAATATATTATATTTATCAACTTATAAAATGACAGTTTTAGTATGGAATTTTTTTAGGGATAGACAGGAGTGGAAATTTAGGGTCATATAATTTTTTATTTAATTTATTTGTTTGTTTTGGGGCCACATTCAGTAATGTTCAGGGATTAGTCCTAGTTTTGTGCCCAGAGATTGTTCCTGAGTATGCATGGGGGAATCATATGCAGTGCTGGAATAGAACCATGGTAGATCTAATGCAAAGCTAGCAAAGTGCTTTAATCCCTGTAATATCTTTCAGGAGTTGCTCACTTATTTTCAAAGAAGCTCCTTCCTTCATTGTACAAGCTCACTAAAATTTTACAAAGCTTCTACTTTATTGTATTAAAGCAACATCTTATTTTCTTATACAACTGTGCAATTTTTAGTGTATGTTTACCACATATTGACCCACTTATTTGTCACGGGGCATATATTATTTCTATGTCTTGATTATTTTAAGTAAGGCTGAAGTGATTATAGCTGTATACATATCTTTTCAAATTCGAGTTTTGTTTCGTCCATATGGATATCTAGAAGTAGAATGGCATGATTATTGCAAAATTGCTTTTAATATTTTAATTAATATCCACATTGTCATTTCGTTCTGTCTTGTATGGTTTCAGTAGAAAAATCTGTGCATAATTTTTGTGGGTATTCCCACAAAATAATAAAACTTTTCTAGGTGATTTTTGTTTTGTTCTTATCGTTCCTTTAATAATTTTATTAATAATATATATGTATATTTTTGACATTTTGGACCATACCCAGGCATGCTCAGGGGTTAGTCCTGGCTATGCATTCAGAAATCACTCCTGGCTTGAGGGGCCATGTGGGACGCTGGGGGATCTAACTGCGATACATCCTAGCTCAGTGTGTGCAAGACAAATGCCCTATACCATTTGTGTCACTGCTCCAGTCCCTTAATAATATATTTTAAAGTGTGTCTATTCAGACATATTCTTTGAGAAGTTTTGATCCACTTGTATTTAGATGCTTTCTTATTTTTGAAATTATCTAAGTATCCCCTCTATTATATTTTAGCTCTGCTACTGCAATTTTTAAATTCATTATTTTTTAAAAACCAGTATATAGGGGCCGGGTGGTGGCGCTGAAGGTAAGGTGCCTGCCTTACCGCGCTAGCCTTGGACGGACCGCGGTTCGATCCCCATGCCCCATATGGTCCCCCAGGCCAGGGGCGACTTCTGAGCGCATAGCCAGGAGTAACCCCTGAGCGTCACTGGGTGTGACCCAAAAACCAAAAAAAAAAAAAAAACAGTATATACATATATATCTATAAATATATAGCAAATAATAAAAGGTAAATAAAATTTTTATTATTTCTGTTTTATGCTTTTCACCACTTTTTGCTGTTTTTACTAGGAACTGCATGTTATTTACATTTTTTAAAATGTAATGGAACATTGCTATACTGTTAAACTTTCAAGGCAGGTTGCTCTCTTCAATGATTTAGGAATTTTTCTCAGGTAAATTTTGTTTTGCTTCACCACTTATGGCCAATTTTCATTTTCTCATTTTGTTTGATATTGTCCATGAACATTTATTATTGTATTTGTGCTGAGCTCAATATTGATATGTGCTGAGTTGAGCAGTGCCTTTTCTTGTTTTACTTTGTAAGCTTTATAACATACTTATAGGAATATCAAAATGTATTTATTGTGATACTGCTTTACTTTTAGCACTCGCTTATGATTAAATGTGTAGAGTTCTCACGCAATTTCAGGATAAAAATTACCATATTTTTGTACCATAAGACGCACCCTTTTCCCCCAAAAGTGTGTCTTATGGAGTGAATGCTAGCCTGAGTGCAGGGGAGGAGAGCATCTTAAAACTATGTGCGTCTTATGGTCAGGTGCATCTTATAGAGCGAAAAAAAAATACTGTAAGTAAGCAATGATTACAGAGGTTATTTTAGAATGCATCATAAATTCTGAAGTGCTAAGGAACTGCTTGTGTTTAAATTGAGCAGGGTGGTAACTGCAACTTCCTTTCTGCTAGCTGCTATAGCAGAGTGGGCTTGCCTTATGGGTTCAGTTTATCAGCTCAGCAGTTATCCCTCTGCTAAGGTTTAGTTACCTGCCTTATCTGCTACCCAACTCTCACAGAAATGCAATTAAGGGATTGAAATCTATGAGCTACAGGTTTAAGCTTCTATCAAGTAGATTCAGCAGTAGTCATAAGTAGATATCCTGAGGTGATTGTCAAATCTACAGACACCATCAATTAAAAAATCATTCCTTATATTTCACTCCTTATATTTTAAAATATACAGTACCGTGGGTAGGGTGCTTGTCTTGCTCAAATCTCAGCATCCCATATGCCCCAGGTATCACCAGGAATAATTCCTGAATGGAAAGCTACTTGAGCATTGTCAGGCATGATGCAGAAACTAAAAGCAAAGAACTTTTTTTTTTTTAATTCTGTAAATGTTTTATTTATCAGTGAAGGAAAACCACAGCAGCAAGTTCTGTGTTGGCTTCAATAACACCAAATAGTTACTCTTTAACGTAGATACTTACAGAGGCTGGAGTGATAGCACAGTGGTAGGGTGTTAGGCTTGCATGTGCCTGACCCAGGAAAGTCGTGGGTTCGATCACCAGCATCCCACATGGTCCCCCAACCAGGGATGATTTGTGAGTGCAGAGCCAAGAGTAATTACTGAGTGCCACTGAGTGTGGCCTAAAAAAACAAACAAGCCAATAAAACAAAAAAAAAACCACATAGCTATTCCGTTCAAAAATTAAAGTCAAGGCAGTCATTACTACAAATTACTTACTCAAATAATCTATATTCTGGAAAGAAAGAAAATCAGGAAAAAGAACTTAAAAACAATTCCTCCAAACCACAACATATATAAATATTATCTTTAAACTGTTTGAAAGGCACTAATGGAAAAGCAGTTTGCTATTGGAAACAGAAGGAAGTCCAGCGAGAGTCCCCCGAACGCTCCAAAGCAGCATGGTTGCAGTTGTTGTGGATCATCCACAAAGAACATTTTTTTTTTAAATAAAATGATTTCAATTCAGCTCCGGGCTTTGACTAAAGGTAGGGATCTTTGTAGAGGAGCACAAGCCCCGGCTCCACCTGCCTGCTTGGATAGCAGAAGTGCTTCACAAAAATCCTAGTTGCAGAGAAGAGCCCTGATTTCCGAGGGTCACGGTGGTTCTCATTCGGTTTCCAATAAACTTCACAATTAGATTTCTGCCCCTGGGTAGCAAACTCTGAGTTTCTGTAGCAGAGTGCGACACAGGCTAAGATGTCAGTTCCTATTCTCAGCCTGGAGCCACAAAGACTGTCTGATTATCTCAGGCACCTCGAAGCTACAGAAGTCGTGGGCTTCTCCTCCTTAAATCCTTATTCTATGGTTTTTGCTGGCTTTTGGGCTTCTACTATTGCAGGCATCCATCTTCTCTCCAAGCGCTTAGCTGATTAACTCTGCTCTCTAGTGTTCCACCGGCTCCAGGGAAAACCAACTCCATTTCTGCCTTGCCCTGAGTGCTCCAAATCGCAGCCTTTCTTCTTCTCACAAGCATAAGTCTGGACTCAAACCAGGTGATCTTATTAGTGGGTCCTGTCCTCTCTGATATGTCTCACTGCTTCTTCCTTTGCAGGCACTATATCTCTTGACAACTAACTAAAAAAAAATATTACAGGGCCTATACTTCACATTCTTGATAAGCTAGTTGGAAATGGAGAAGGCAAGAGAGTCCAGTAGCTTTTCTCAAATAGCTTGCTGGAAGTCTTTCCATTTATTTTTTGGTTGTGACCTTTGACGCCCTCAAGCTATCATCGTTAACTTCTAAAGTTAACCTCAGATTTGAGATCCATCCCTACAGAGACCTGAGGGGAGGAACAGCACTGCAATAAGGCATGGGAGTTTATTTACCAGCATGCTGGGGTCACTCCTCTAAGGCAACAACCTCTTAACTGAGCTCTCACACTCCTTTTATAGGGCCACAGAGTTTTCAAACCATCACAGTCAATCTTTAAGGTTGATATGGCTAGGTTTCTAGAGTAGAATATTGTGGTTTTTAGGGCTTTGGGGTCTGCAGCAGCTGAAGGAGTAGAGGAGGGGCTCCAATACCCATTGGTCACCAGTCACCTGGTCAGTCTGCAGGCCCCCAAGTGCTGCTAGTTTATCTAACTGTTTTGCTACATGCCCTCAAAGTTTCTGCAACTGGCTGTTCTGGCCTAGTCCCTTCTGCCAAATTTCTGAGGCCTGTCATAGCTGTACTTAGGTTCACAGCAAAGCAGGTTGCAGTTAATTCTAAATCAAACCTTAGCTCCCCAAATTTCCCCCATTTCTTCTTGTACATGTAGCTTGTCATGACCACAATCATGGTTGTTTCACCTCAGGGCAACTTTCCATCCCAGAACCCACGGGATGGGATGGTAATCACTTCTTTTCTTCACACTATGTCTCAGTCCTGGGAAATCTTGTGGAACATAACCAGAAATCAAGTCATGTAGGAGCCTGAAGAAATGGCCAAGATTTTTAGTTGATAAGACCAGATAATTTGATGATCAAGCTTGTTGATAAGCAATGCTAATGCATATCAGTGCTGAGGAGCGTTAGGCCTAAACCTAGTTGGCGTTGGGACATTTGGTATTTGGGCTTTCTACATCCACGCTATTTCCTTAAGGCTGCCTCCTTGAGTTTCCTCAACCCAATTTTTATTGGGATGAAATCCATACATCCATTATTTTCTTTTGTGGTTTATGTGTTTGATGTTGAATCTAAAAAGAACCTCTGGCTAACCCAAAGTCATAGACACTACTTTTCTTGTTTCTTCTAGAATTGTAATAGTTTTAGTACATTTTTTGGGGGGTGGAGGGCACATCCAGTGGTGTTCAAGAGATACTTCTAGCTTAGCTTCCTGAGTTCAGGGGCCATATTGGATGCCAGGGATTGAAACTGTATCAGATGCATGCAAGGCAAATGTCCTACTTACTGTATAATTGTTCTGACTTCAATTGTTTTAGTTTTTATAGTTAGGTTATTCTTACATTTTGTGTTTAATTTTGGTGTATAATGTGAGGTTAGGGATTAATTTCTTTGGTGGGGAGGTATGATATCTCATATTTACTTCATTACTGGTTGAAAAGGGCTTTTACTCCTCTCCCCATTGATATCTCTTGCTAGCCTACTAAAAATAACTCATTTGAACATAAATGACAGGTTTTATTTGCATTTTAAGTTCAGTTTCTGTGATCTGTATTTCTATCCCTATGCCAGTACTACAGTCTATTTATTGCTTATTACAGCATTATATCAAATGAATAAATTGAAAAGTGTTTGCCCTTCTCAGAATTGTTTTAATTATACATAAAATCATTTATGCAAAAATATTAACACTATTTTATTAGTTTATGAAAAGGAAATTGTAATAGGAATTAATTGAAATATCCACTTAATTATATGATTTATTTGTATACTATTATAATTTATACAATATTAATTATTCTTATCCATAAAGATATATGTCATTCCATTCAATCACATTGTAAATTTTCTACCAATGCTTTATAATTTTGAGTATGCAGGTTTTAACTTAATTATTAAGTAGTACTTATGGATAACAAACTATGTATGAATTAACCTAGAAATAGAAAACCAACAAACAAAACTATGCTGTAGATACAAAATCCCAGTGAAAACAGTTTGATTGTATTTTATTTAGTATAGTCTTGCATTTTAATTGACTTGTAAGTCCTTGTATTGGTTTTGTAAGATAACCAGTCTTAGATTCATCGAAAGATTTTAGAATTGTTCTTTGAGAATTTGAGAATTCCTATATTTCTGTTTGGAAAATAGAAATATTGATGGTTAATCCCTTAAACATTTAGTATTTTTCTAATATTTTATTACAACACCGTGATTTACCAAGTTGTTCATAATATAGTTGTTTCAGACTACTTAATATTAGACTACTTAATATTTAAGTACTCCTACAGACTTCTTAAAATTAAACATTAAATATTCAAACACTTATCACACCAACTTTCCATCACCAGGTTCAATAATCTTCTACCTACAAGATTTACTTCATATGTTTATTACAATTCAAAGGCAAACAAAATTATTAAAACTTAGATTAACACAAAAGTGCCCAGATCCATGACAACGTTCTCAAACTTTTAAGACTCCAAATTTGTTTCACATCTATAAATCCTGAACTGTATATGGCCACAGACACTTTGGTATCATATGGTAGTGCCAGCCCAGTATTATCACAGAATCCCAGATGAAGGAGTTATGTATTACAAGCTCAGTGAATCTAAATGTTTTCACAGAGGCTCAACTAGTTACTGACTAGTCCAATAAATTCTTAGAAGTGACATTAGTAACACCATGAAAAGATGCAACAATACTTTCAAATTTACCTTTGTTGACTTCAGTTTTGATAACTCTATTTGCTTTGCTTTGCTTTTGTATTGTAATAAGCAATATAAAATAAATTTGTTCCTGCATGAAGGCATGATATATGGTGGTGAATAAATTGGGGAGAATAGTATAGGTAAGATTACATTGGTGATGGTATTGGTGCTTGAATATTGTTTGAAATGACTTTATTATTAAAAGCATGTTAAATTACTGTGCTTTGATAAAATTTAGAAAAAAATCTAGCCAACTCATGCATAAGACTAAAATAACTTATTTAAGCCAAGAGTATTGCTGCAAGGGCACATTTTTATATAATTATTAAAATTATATATTCAAGAAACAGGCAAAACAAAGAATATGAAATGGAACACCAGTTATTGAGTACATTTTAAAAAAATCTACATACTTATGAGATACGCTAAAAATAAGCACCGTTATTCATTGTATTATAATGTAGTACATTATAGAAATGTAGAAATGTAAGTAAACATTTAAAGTGAGATTTTCAATTTTGATTTGTAAAACTTTGAGTAAGAATAAAATTGTGCAAAAGAGAATTTTATGCATTTTTATTCTTATTTAGAAAATTATCGTGGATCCAATGAACATGTATATTATTCATATTTAGAAAATTATGATTACAGGAATCATTTGCATTCTTACTCTAATTTAGCAAATCACAGTGGATGATAATCATTTGGATTTTT
>PVKC010006468.1:0-31085 GCA_004027635.1 Crocidura indochinensis
CAGGTTTTTAACTCAAAAGGCAGAACAGGAATTAAAAATTTTTATGGACTGGCTTAAGGATTCCTATCTTGCCAGAGAGAAAATATTGCTTTTAATTTTTGCTACCTCTTTCTCCTACAGGTACTATTGCTCAGATGTCAGGGTCTCTAGAATGGATTCATTTGCTTACCAAACAGCCTCGCACATATTCGTCTTATTTGGTGTTGGTAGCTGCTCTTACAATCAAGGTTAGACTCAGAACAGCTTCCCTGTTTGGATATTATCCAGATATAATAGTATTGCCTTTTCCTAAAAAATAGAGTATGTAATACCTCTCAGTGAGCCTCTTCAAGAGGCCTTATCTGATTTTTCAGGGGAAATTTCCTCCCACTATCCTGCTGGAAACGTCTGGACTTCTTTAGAGGACTAACTTTGTGATTTTATCAATTATTCACTCTTTTCCTATTCCTAATGCCCCCTTGTTTTACATTGATGGGTCAGCAATCAGGAAAAGGGGTTATAACTGGTCCTTCACTAATCAAAATAGTTTGTACTAAGTATAAGTCTGCTCAGCAAGTGGAGCTTGCTTCTTTATATTACTTATCATGTGTTTCAGAGCCATGTGACATAGTGATTCAGCTTACGTGGTAGGTTTATTTCCAGGCATAGTAACAACTTTTTTAAATGCTCATAATCAAATTGTTCAAGATTTGCTACAGCAATTACAAGCACTTTTACAAAAACGTTTTGAGATTATATTTATTACTCACATTAGAGCCAATTCTGGCCTTCCAGGGTTAGTGACTAATGGTATTGAAACTGATGAAAGCCTGGCTATGCCAATATTTATGTCTCCTGCAGAAGAATATGCAGCATTACATACAAATGCCCAGTGGCTGCACATCACTTATCATGTTCCATGGAGGCAGGCCAGAAAAATAGTTGAAACATGTATCCTCTTTACACCCTTGATTAAAAGAACTATGTGGATGTGTCTTACCCCCCAAGAATTACAGACTAATGAATTGTGGCAAATGGATATCACACATGTTGACTTCTTCCCTAAAAAACCCTATCTTCATGTGGTGGTCGATACATACTCCCATTTTATATGGGGAGTTCCATTGACTTCTGAAAGAGGTAAAGCAGTTTGTACCTTCATGTTTCAAGGCTTTTCTGTTATGAGGGTTCTACAAACCATTAAGACAGACAGTGGCCCCACTTATGTAAGCAAAACTTTTCAATCCTTTTTCAAGGAATGGCAATCAAACACATCACAGGTTTACCATATAATCCTACTGGACATCATAGTTGAAATAGCTCACAGGATTATCAAAATATAGAAAAAGTAGCATGCCACCCAACAACATTCTGTCTTTAACATTATTTTCACTAAACTTCTTAAATTTTCCTCAAGGAAAAACATATACCACTGAAGAAAGATACTTTAAAGAGGATGCTCAGGTACAAAAAATAACTAATGCACCTATCTGAGTAAAAATGGAAAATGAATGGATTTCTGCTAATCTCCTCATTTGAAGAAGAGGATAAGCTTATGTTTCAACAGATATAACTCAGGCAAGAAACTCTGGGTTACACTTCACCTTGTCAGAAGCAGAATAAAAAACTTCAGACACAAATGTAAGATAAAATAAAAACAAATGCAAGATTAGATAGTAAATCATTCCTCAGAACTGACCCAAATCATTCGAATGAAAGAGAACAGAAAATAAATGCAATTTCAACATGTAACTGGGACAATAAATTAGCACCACCCAATGAGATAGAGTCTGACAAGAATGAAAAATAAACATTTCCAGAATTTCCTTTCTATAGATGAGGAAAGGGTCCTCATCTCACTGGATTGTGTAATTTAGGAAACACTTGTTATTTGAATTCAATATTACAATGCATGTATAATATCCCCAATTTGACTGATTACTTTTACTAAGACCGTTATAAGGAAGACATTAACAGGTCAAATCTGTTGGGATATAAAGGCAAGGTGGTGCTGCGGACGTGCTGCATCCCTAAGCAAAACCTTCATAGAGTCCAAGAACCTTCACAGGGAGAAAACGGGAGCATGAAGTGGACAGATATGAAATATGAAATAAATGAGACCACACAAAATGCATTGTATGGAGACTCACGTCTAAGAGACGAAAGACAAATTTTACTGTTCAGTTGATGACATTTTAAGCACAAACTCTGGTGTGCAAGGTGTCTTCAGGGAAAACAAAGAGCAGAGGATCTTCCCAATGAGACCAGGGCCCTAGAATCTACATATCAAATAACTTCCCAATGTAGATGACAAAGAGCCCTGCTAGAGGTGGAGGTGTTTTTGGGTAAGCAAAAAACAGGTTTTTCAAGGAACCAGGAGGAGAGAGACAGGTTTTGTGAGAGATGTCTATGTAGTTGCCGGAAAATAGTTTTTTGGGGGGACAGAAATAATAGTTTACTACCATAGAGCTAGACTCAGAAAAACAAGCTGCTGGTGCCAGGTTGTACTTGAAGTAAGAGTCACAAATAAACTAGCCAGCAGGGAGTTTTTGGCGGGCTTCCTTTGGTACCGAAATTTCTTTGTGCTGCAAGATATCTAAGGCCGAATTACTGTAGTAGAAAAGGATACAAAAATCAAAATAAAAGAAAAAGAGAAATATGTCATAGCCATGTCAGAAATATAGCCAGTAATCCACGCAAAGATCAATGATTGAATTCTCCAAATGGGCCTTCTGGCAGATATTTCTTGGGAGGAAAAATTAGGCATTGCACCAGGAAAATCAAAAGCCACGTCTGGTGCGTGCTTTCTTAATAAATGGAGACATACCTTTGTGGGTAGTGACAAGGTGGCAAAGGAATTTTCTAAACTTATAAAAGCCTTGTAGGAATGTCAACATAGGTATGCCAGACCAATAAGTTTTATGATGACCATTGGAAAAATAATCAGTTTTCAGGAGACAGTCGACAAGACCCACATGAACTATTTCTATTCTTAATGGATGCTCTCCACTTGGATTTGAGTCAAAGTATTGGACAGTCTGGCTTATATGAAGGAAAATAGTGATATTCCTGAGTCAAGGAAAGTGAAACAAACTTGGCAAAGACACATGCAGTTTAATGAGTCTATTATTACTATACTTTTCAAGGCCAACTAAGATCCACTGTACAATGTCTCTTGTGCCACCATTAATCTCTAACATCAGAGACTTTTAATCATTTATCATTGCCTCTCATATCCACAGACATGCAGGTTAAAAGACTGCCTTGAAATGATTTTTCAAAATGAAGAACTTAAAAACAATAATAGGGTTTACTATAGCTATTGTAAAAAAACAACAGGATGCTCTGAAAAGAAAAAAAATTGAAATTAACTCCTGTGCTTTAAAACAAAAAGATGCTTTATTACAAATTTATGTCGATTTTCCTTTAAAAAACCTTGACATGTTGTATATCAGAAATTCTAAATACAGCCCTGAATAATACAACTTATCCTCAGTTGCGAAGCATTCTTATCAATTGGAAAAGGGTAATTTCACAGCATATTGTAAAAATTCAACAAAGCAGCACTGTTTAAATTTGATTATCAAGAAGTTTCTGAAATTGCCAAACCATCTGTGAAATATTCAGTGGCTTATATTCTTTTTTATACCTCAAAGGGATCTTTGGCAATCAATACAGCTGTTTAAACTAGTGAATTGAATGCTTTTTAGGGATGTTTATAATAATGTTTTAATATTTTATTAATGGGGAACAGTAGTTAGATGAGTTAGGAGATATAAATTATCACTACTGTATTCATTAGAATGTTTTAATGTATTAATTCCTATTTTTATAATATTTACAGTAATTCATGGGTATGTTTTATTTTTGGACTCCTGATGTAGTGCTCATTGTGATGTCATAACCACTAATTTAAATTAATCTTTTTTCATTGATTACAACTGCTTGTTTGATTTCATATGTTTATCCAGACACCCACTACTGGACTCTTACCATGGTGCTCAGTCATTGTAAATAAATTTACAATAAATTTCTTATTCTCACTGGTTTTTATTATATCAAGTGATTTTGTTTTCGGAACCTGGTTATTTGAAGTGGATGATACTATACTTCTAGGTGTGGACTCCTTCTAGTGTTCATTAACCATTCTCTCCTCCTCTCTGCTAAGCTGATCTATGGACCGGGACCCCCACCAGTAAGATGGTCTCACTCGACCCATGTGGGACCAATCGAGCTGTGTGATTGGGGACCCCAGAAACATAATATTTTAAGCTTCAAAGTTATGATTGTTTTGGAAATGTTCTTTGCTCAATCTAAACCTTGAGGCTTTTATTTTTAGCAAAGTTTCATTCCATATACATCAACTACTTCTAGAAGCTGGAGAAGTTTTTCTTTTATTTTACCCAGGTCAATTTTTCTGATGTTCGCTTTGGATCAATCCTTCTGTCTGTTCATGTGTGTGCTGAGTGTGAGTTTGGTGGTCACCTCTGTGTTTGTTTAATTCCAGTATTCACTTAGTGCTGTTTGGTTTTCTGTGAAATGTCCGTTTATGTGGTATCTCTATTTTTCATTCATTATATTTATATTCCTTGACTCCTATATGATGTCACCACTGTGAACTGCTATGGAGAAAGGATGACATCAAATGTGTGAAATACTCAGGGTCCTCTTCAGTGGCTCATCCTGCAAGATATCATCACTCTGGTTGCAGATGCTGTTGGAGTTGCATAGACTATTTGGGCCATGAATCGCTCTCCACAGCCACATCAATATTGCTGAAGTTGCCTTTTTTACTGGTGACTTTTTTACTGCCAACTTGGGAGAGAGATCCTTAGCTTTAAATTACCTCCAGAACTGTGGCTACTGTCAATCAGTTTCCTAGGCTCCACATCACTATGGAACTGACTGAAATTTTGTCAGAATTTATTTATTCTTCAGACTATTTTAACATGTATTTGTTTTTTGGGGGGCCACACCCGGTGACACTCAGCGGTTACTCCTGGTTATGGCTCAGAAAGCCTTTGGAACACAGGGGGATCTGCGGAGTAGAGTAAGGGTAACGTGGGGAATGTGTGTTTGGTTTATTTTACAGAGCACCTAATGACTTCATACTTGCATATTACCAGTGTTTGGGGTCTGAAGTGGAGAGTTTAGATTCAATAAAATGCCATTTCATAACATTCACAATAATGAAGTCACAATGGACACAATGATGCTGACCATTATGAGGACATAATTTGTGACTGTACCATCACAATGGGCATTTTGATGCCCATCATGATGAAGTCATAAGTCATGATTATGGTGTCACAGTGGATTTCATAAGTTGTGACATCAAAACAGACATTGTGATGCACACGAAATAATGGACATTAAGATTTTAACCATTATGTGGTCATAATTTTTTATTGTGATGTCACAACAGACACTACTAGTTGCATGATTGTGACATCATAGTACACAGTGGCAGATTTGTTGCCCACTGCTATGAAGTCGTACATTATGACTATGTCTTTAGAATGGACACTGTGATGTGGAAAAATATGTCATAATTTATGATTGTGATGTCACAATGGACTACATGTTGTCATAATTCGTTATGTTACAAAACACATCATGATACACCATGATTATGTCTTCATTCAAAATTGTGATGTCACAATGGACATTTTGGTGCTCACCACTATGATGACATAACTCATTTGTGACATCACAATGGACTACAATTTAGCTCAAAATTGTGGATTTACAATAGATTTAATAATGCAGACCACTATGGGGTCATAATTTGTTGTGTCATCATAATGGATATGATGCTGCCTAACACTGGTAATTCATGATTGTGGTGACACAATGGACATTATTATGAGCAAAACTGTCATATTAAATCGTGGTTGTGACATCACAGAAGACAGTATGATGCACATGGCATCATCGTTCTCAATTTCACAATAGACATTATGATGCCCACCATTATGGGGCCAAAATCGTGACTGCATCGTTGAATAGTCATTGTGATGTGCAACATTATGATGACATTGATAGTTGTGATGTCACCATGAAGGTTACCAAACTATGATATCAAAATTTGTAACTTTGACATCACAGCAGACATTATGATGTGGCAAGACTATGATGCCAAATTCATAATTGTGATATTACAGTAGACACACAGATGCCCATGTCATGATTATGGCGTTATAATGGACTTTATGATGTCATAATTTATAGTTGTGATTTCACCACAGAAGTTATTTTGCTCAGGAATATATCATAGTTCACAATTATGAAGTCATAATTTGTGTTTGTGATGTTGCAATTGACATTCTGATGCACAACATATTATGTCACAATTCGTGGTTGTGATGTCACAACAGACATTATTTTGCACATGACTGTGAGGTCATAGTCTAATTTGTGTACTGATAATGTCAGATTTGATGCCCACTAATATGATGTCACAGTTCCAAATTGTAAAATCACAGGGAGCTTTATGATGCACATCTTCATGATGTTATTTCTGGTCATAACATAAGGTGGTGATCTCACAACAGATATTATGCACAAAAAATGGATGTCATAATTCAAGGTTGTGGTGTGAAAATGAGCATATGAGCCACAATCTTAACATCATAATTCGTGGTTATGACATCACAATCAACATTATGATGTGCAAGACTATGATGTCATCATTATCAATTGGGAGATCACAGTAGACATTATGATGCCCACCACTGAGTTCATGAGAAGCCCACTATTATGAGGTCATGAATCATGACTCTACCATCTGATGCTGAAAACTATGATGTCGTTATTTATGGTAGTGATGTCTCAACATGAGTCATACTTCATGGTATTGAAGTCACAACAGATTTTATCATGTGCCACAAATATGACGCCATAAGTGATGTCACAATGAACATTCTAATGCCCACACAATGATGCTGGCATCAATGCCATAATTCATAGCTGTGATGTCATAACACATTATTTGGCATGCAGCTATGACATCATTATCCCCAATTGTGAGGTTACAGTGGATATTCTGATGTCAACCACTATGGGGACATTCATAATTCGTGATCATGATGCCACAATTGACATTCTGATGTGCAACTCTATTATGGCATAATTCATGGTTGTGACATCACAACAGACAATGTTTGCATGACTGTGGCATCACAGTTCCCATTACCATACTGATAATGGCAGATTCGATATCCACGGCTATAATGCCACAATGCACACAACTATGACATCCTATTTTGCCATTTGACGTCACAATGAACATAATAGTTGTGATCTCATAATGGATATTATAATACACAAAATATGCTATATATGACAGTTGTGCAAAATAAAGATTATAATGAGTCACAATTATGACGTCATCATTCATAGTTGTGAATATTATGATGCCCACCATTATGAGGTCATGAATCCTGACTGTGTCCTTAGAATGGAATGCAACACTATGATGTCATAATTTACACTATATTGCACATTATGCACATTGACATCACAACAGACATTATGATGTGCCACGACTATGAAGCTAAAATAAAAAATTATGATGTTACAATGGACATTATGATGCCCACCATTATGAGGTTATGAATCGTGACTGTGTCATCAAGGGAATGCCCACCATTATGACATGAATTATGATAACAGTATGACATCATAATTTGTGGTTTGAATTCACAGTAAATTTTAACATGCTCACAATTCTGATGCCATAATTAGTAATTGTGGTGTTACAGCAGGCATTATGATGTGCAACTATGACTTTATAATTCATTGTTGTGATGCATATGGCTATGATGTCTAGTTCTCATAATTTTGAGGTCAGATTTGACATTATGATATCCAGTACTAGGAGGTCATGAATCGTGACTGTGTTTTCAGAATGTACTTTGAGTTGTTCAACACGATGATGTCATCATTTATGGTTCTTATGTCATCATGACATTATAATGTCCAACATCATGATGATCATGATGTCATAATTCATGGTTTGACAGCAAAACAGACCTTATGATGCATATAGTACCCATCACTATGATGCCATACATATTGCTTGTGATGTCACAATGAACATTATAGTTCACAATCTTGAAGTCACAATAGACATAATGATGTTGACCACTATGAGGTTATAAAATTTGTAGGGTCATTATGATGCCCACCACAATGGGGTCATAAATTGTTACTGTGGTGACAACAGACATTAAAATGCACAGCACTATTCTAAATTAGGAGGTCACAATGGACATTATGATGCCCACCATTATGATATGCAAAACTATGATGTCAATATTGATGCACATCACAATGTTGTCATAATTCATGATAATGGCATCAAAATTATAGTTCATAGAGTGATATCAACAGATATTTTGCTCACTACTGTGACATCATAATTCACAATTATTCACAATTGAGAAGTCACAATGGAAATTATGATGTCAACGACTTTAATTAATTTAGTTATCTAATACACAATACTGAAGTCAAAATTTATGGTTGTGAAGTCACAATAGACATTACTATGCATCTGACTGTGATATCCTAGTTCTCATTTGTGTACTCAGAATGGAGATTTGATGCCACCATATGAGGTAATAAATTTGATTGTGACATCACAAGGGACCTCTACTGGCACAGTTCCAAATTATGAAATCACAGAGGATTTTATGGTGCACAACACTATAAGGTCCTGATTTGCCATTGAGGCAACACTATAGGTCATAAATATGGTTTTGACCTCAGTATGGACATTATTATGCAAAAAGTATGTCAAATTTACAATTGTGTATCAAAATGGACTTATTATGACCCATAACTGTGACATCATAACTCCTGTTTGTGACAATATGATGTCCATGACTATGACATCCTCATTCTCAATTGAGTGGTCACAGTGGACATCATGATACACAAAATTATGTCATAATTCATTTCTTAGATGTCACAGCAGACATGATATACCACAACTATGATGCCATAATTCAAAATTGTGATATTACAATAGAAATTATAGCGCCAGCCACTATGATACCATAATTTGTGAGTATCACAATGGACATAATGCACATGAATATGACTTCATACTAAATATGCTGGCCACTATGAGGTCATAATTTTTGACACAATGGTCATTATGATACCCACCACTATGGGTTCATAATTCATAATTATGGCATCACAGTGGGCATTATGACGTGTAACACTATGACATCATAATCTGTGGTTGTGACATCACAATTGATATTCCGATGTGCAATACTGATGTCATAATTCATAGTTGTGATGTCACAACAGACATAACTATGCTCATGATTGTGTCATTAAGCTCACTATGGTGAACTCACAATGTCAGATTTTTCTCAACATTTATGAGGTCATAAATCTTAATTGTGGCATTTGAACAGACATTATGATTCACCATGACTATCACATCATAGATCCCGATTGTCAAATCACAGGGTACTTGATGATACATACTACTATGTGACCTATTTTGCCATTGTGAAAATGTGATTCTCAACACTGTAGGTAATAACTTATGGTTGCATCCTCACAAGGGACATAGTTATACACTATGATGTCATAATTCATGATTTTGTTGTCACAACAGACATTATGATGCACATATCCATGGTGTCAGAGTTTACATTTGTAAAGTCCCAATGCACATTTATGATGTCCACCACAATGAGGTCATAATTTGTGATTATGGCATCAGAATGAACATTATGTTGCCCAATACTCTGGGGTCATAATCCTTGATTGTGGCATCAAAATGAACATTATGATGTGCAAAACAATGAGGTCATACTTCATGGATATAATGTCACAAAAGGCATGTTGCAGATGATTATGATGTCATAGTTAACTATTGTTAACATCATGATGTGCAACATAGGCCCTAACAATTTGCATAGAAATATGATATCATAATTCACTGTTGTCATAAAAGCAGACATATGAGCAACAACGAAGTCATAGTTCACAATTGTGAAATGATGCACACCTGTTATATCAGTGAAGTGACAATGGAAATTTTGATGAGCAATAGTATGTCATAATTCATGGTTATGACATCACAACAGACATTAAGATGCACACAAATATTACATTTTTGTTAACAATGATGCCCAACATATGATGTCATATTACATGGTTATGACATAAAAATTAATGATGTGCAGAACTATGATGGTATCAAAATGGTGCGTCATGATGTCTGTTGTGATATCGCAATAATTATGACATAGCGTCGCATTTCACAATGTCCATTCTTACAATATAGTCACAATTTATGACTTCATAGTGGTGGTCATCATAATGTCCATTATGACCTCCCAATTATGATCTATGATGTCATAATCATGCATATCATAATGTGTTTTGTCAGAACCCAAAATTCTAGCCTTATGTTGTTGCACATCACAATGTTGATTCTGACAACAGTCACAATTTATGACCCATGTCCATTGTGACATCACAATAAATTATTACATCATTGTGACACACATTGCAATATCCATTCTGTGTTCATGGCCTCAGTGGTGGGCATCATAATGTCCAATGTGACCTCTCAAATGATAATGATTACATCATAGTCGTATGCATCATAATTTCCACTGTGACATTCAAATTGAGAATGATGACATTGTAGCTGTGTTCAGAATAATGTCTGTTCTGATGTCAAAACCACAATTTATGGGGCCCGGGAGATAGCATGGAGGTAAGGCGTTTGCCTTTCATGCAAAAGGTCATCGGTTTGAATCCCGGTGCCCCATATGGTCCCCCGTGCCTACCAGGAGCAATTTCTGAGCATGGAGCCAGGAGTAACCCCTGAGCACTGCCGGGTGTGACCCAAAAACAAAACAAAAAACCCAACCAAACAAAAAAAAACCCCACAATTTATGACATTATTGTGTTGCACATCAGAATGTTCATTGTGACTACAGATCACATATTATGACTCTATAGTTGAGGGAATCAATGTCCACTGTTGCTTCACAATTTTGAACCATAAAATATTAATGAGGGGGCCGGAGAGATAGCATGGAGGCAAGGCATTTGCCTTACTTGCAGAATGTCGGTGGTTCGAATCCAAGCATCCCATATGGTCCCCCAAGCATGCCAGGAGAGATTTCTGAGCGTAGAGCCAGGAGTAACCCTGGAGCGCTACCGGGTGTGACCCAAACCCAAAAATAATCATATTAACGAACATCATAATTTCAAAAACATAGATAAAAAACATCACAAATTATGACATCATAGTTGTCTGATGACAGTCATGATTTATAATCTAACAATTATGTTCTCTGCCATCATAGTGGTGGGCATTGATGTCAAAACCATAAATTATAATGTCATAATGTTGTGCATCACAATGTCATTCTGACAACACTGTCAAGATTTATGACCTCATAATGGTGGGACTCATAGTGATCATTGTGACCTCCCAATTGATGATGACATCAGATGCATGTGCATCATAATGTCATCCTAAATGACCCCAAGTGGTGAGCATCATAAGGTCCACTGTGAATGCACAATTACAAATTATGAACTCATAGTGGCATCATTATATCATTTCAGACTTCACAGTCATGAACTATGATGGCATAGTCGTGTACATCATAAGGTTTGTTGTGACATCACATCCTTGGATTTTGATTCATTGTGTCATCAGAAACACAAATTTTAACTTCATTGCAGTGGGCACCACAAATGTGAACTATGAATCATAGCCATGGGGCATCATAATGTCCATTTGTAAGTCACAATCATGAATTATAACATCATATTTAGGTGCATCAGAATGTCCCATGATTTATAATCTCACATTAGTAGGCATCATAATGGTTGTTACTTCACAATTGTGAACTATGGTGTCATAGTTGTGCACTTAGTAAATCTGTTGTGACATCACAACCATGAATTATGACATCATAGTATTACACATTCTAATGCTCATTTTGACCACAATCACGAAATATGACCTCAAAATATATGTCCATTTTGACCTTCCAGATTGTGATCTATGAGATCAGAGTCATGTACATCATAACATCTGTTGTGATGTCACAACCATGAATTATGACATCATAGTTTTCTGCATCAGAATGTTCATTGTGACTTCACAATCAGTGACCATAATGGTATCATAATATTCAATGTGATGCCATAATTGTAAAACTATGATGTCACAGTTGTACCTCATCATGTCTATTTTTGCCACAACTGTGAATTATGACATATTTTGTGCAACAACAGGTGAGCAAATCCAGCTCTGACAGATAAGACAGAGGGGCTTTCTGCTCCATTCGGTGTATGGTCAGTGCCATAACTAGGTGATTGGATCTCGCCCGAAGGAATTCTGATTTCATGTCCATGCCCAGAAAACGTGGCTGCCAGGTGTGCTTAACCTACACTTAGAGTAATATCCAGTGGGAATTCTGCTACACTGTTGCATCCAGACAATTTTTCTGACAGGTCAATTGACATTGTCCTGAAGGACAGAGCCAGGAGTGGATATGGCTTCCCTGTTGGTAGCCTTAAAGCATCCCAACCATTTGAGCAAACAGCCCTGAAGTACAAAAAACAAAGAGGATTTTGCTTTCCTACCTGGGCTATTAAAATGTCAATGCCAGGTGAGTAGATTCAGCCTTGAAGAATATATCTGACTGGGTATTCTTTTTTGATGGCACCCAGAAAACATTGCAATGAGGTGAATACACCCTGTCCTGATGAAAGTAGCTAGAGGGAATTCTGCTTCCTTGTATGTGCTGAGAAACAATCATCACCATCCAAACAGTACTATTCTGAATGATAGATGAAAGAGCATGTTTACCTGCCAGTGGTGCAAAAACTGTACTGCAAGGTGAGTGTACCTGCCTTGAAGGAAAGACCATAGGGGATACTGCTTCCCTGCCTGTACCTGGATAATGTTGCTGCCTGGTAGACACCAGCTTGAAGGACAGAGTGAGTGGGGATTCTGCTTCAGTGCTGGTTCTCAGATAACATATCTGCTAGTTGAGCAGACCAGCTCTAAAACATTGAACTGACAGGGAATTCTGCTTCCCTGCTTCTATCCAGAAAACACTGCCATTAGGTTTATAGAAACCCCCTGAAACTAAGAACCAGTGAGGGAAGTTTTGATTCCATGTCTGTGTCTGCAGGTGAGCTAACACTACTGAGGGAAAATGCCAGAGATGATTCTGCTACACTGCCATTGTCTGAGAAATGTCACTGAAAGGTGAAGGAACCTTGCCTTGATGGACAGAACCAGGAGGGGATGAGCTTTTGTACAGAACCTAGAAATATTAACCATCATTTGGGTGAACTCTGCCCTGAAGGACATATCCAAAGGGGATTCTGCTTACCTACTTGCTACATGATAAAGTTGATAACAGTGGTAGCATGGAGCTGATATAGCCCTTTTCAGACATAGCATCCAGTTAAGCAGATCAGTCCTGAAACAGAGTCTACAGGGATATTACTTTCATTCTAGTGCCCATAATACTTGCTGCCAGGTGATCATACTCTGCCCAAAAGTATAGATCAAATGCTTATTTCAGAAACCTAGATTCCTGTAAAAAGACGCTTCCAAATTAACCAACCCTATTCTGAAGGACAGAGCAGGAGGGAATTCTTCCTTGCCTGTGCTATGAAAAAGTCAATTCCAGGTGAACAAGCCCAGCCCGGAATGGGAGGGCCAGAGGGATTCTCTGAGAATCTTTTCCCTCAGCATATGTCCTGACAAGAAAGAGCCAGAGACACATTTTGATTCCATGGTTGTGCCCAGAATGCATCATTGATAGATGAACTCCTGACTCGAAAGACAGAGCCAGGACAGAATGCTCGCCAGAATGTCTTGTCCAGAAAACGTGGCTAATGGTTAAATAGTCTTACCAGGAGTGGATACTACTTCCTTCTCAGCACCTGAAACTGTCACCACCATTTTAGCAGACTTTATCCTGAAATATAGAACTGACAGGGGAGTGATCATAAATCTTCAGTCATATAAAAAACCTATCCTGAATTTTATAGCCAGAGTGCATTTGCAGGTAATCATCACCTGTGCAGGTAACTATCACCATCAAGTGAACAGACCCTGCCCTGAAAAACAAAACTAAGATTTTTCCTTATGTGCTGGAGCCAGAAAACATCACCACCAGGTCATCAGACCCAGCCCTGAAAGATAGAGCCAACAGTGAATTCTGCTTCTGTGGCTGTGCCAGGAATATTCTGCAGACAACACCTTCAAGGACAGAGTCAGAGGATAATAACTTCTTTGCTACTTATTGGAATACATTGCAGCCAGGTGAATGGACTCCACCCTGAAAAACAGATCCAGAAGGGATTCTGCTTCCCTTCCTGCACCTGGAAAAATGTGATCTTATGAGGGGACTCCATGAGCCAGAATGGACTGACTCCTTGGAGGCACCTGGATCACATCACTGCCAGATAAGCGAACTAGCCCTGAATGACAGAGATGACAATAAATTGTTTCCCTGCTAGTGCCTGGAAAATGTTGCTGCCTGGTGAGTAGAACCCTCCCAATGAACAAGAACTATATGGTATTCTTTGCATGTGCCACCTGTGAGCTGACCCTGCCCTAAAGGACAGAGACAAGGAGATGATGTTCACCGCTAGTTGATTGTACAGTGTACTGAATGAAAAAGCCAGAGAGGGTATTCTGTTTTCATGTAGGCTCACAGAAATGTCAGTTAGATCCCCAGACCCTGAAGTTCTAACTTGCCTTAAGCAGCTTGAAAGTTTCCTAGACCTTGAAGCTAAAATAAGCATCAATCCTGTAGCAGTTTTAAAGTTTATATGCCCCTTTCCCCTCCCTTATCAGATACAGCTTCCCCTCGCATTCCCAGGCTAAAGACTCCTTGTTATGAAGGCTGTTCTATTTTTCAGTCCAACTGGTATTATACCAGATAAAAGGGAAGCAAGAGTTAGGTCATCTGTGAGACATGAGACACCTGTGTAAGAGATGGATGCAGGAATGAAAATGAAAATGGAACCAATCATGTGTACTATGGATATTATAGTTTGTATCAACCAATGAAACATTTAGCCTAAAGAAGTCTATTAACTCGATATAACCAGCCTGTTCATTACATATAGGGCCTTTGTCTCATGACAAAGTACCCATCTATAGCTAAATAAGTTCCCTTTTGCATTTTATATAGTCAGAAATGATATTTGACTCTCAGGTTATCTGCTCAGATCCTAACAGACACTACTGAGTGAACCCCATGGTAAAGGACAGAACCAAAGGGGATTCTGCTTCTGCCCTGATACCTGGAAATCATAGCTATAATTTTAATGGAATCAGCTCTAAAGGTCAGAGCTAGAGGAGATTCTGCTTCCCTATCTCCTCCATGATGCTGGTTAAGTAGATTTCACCTTGAAAGACAGTCAACAGGTTATTATGTGCCAGAAAACATCACCTTCAGGTGAACAGACCCCACACGGAAGGACAGTCGACAGTGACATGGCTTTATTTTCCTGCTTATGTTTGGTAAATGTCACATTTACAAGTGAAGGACAGGCCAGAGAGAAACAACTTCCCTGTCAGCACCCGGTAGAAGTCACCGCCAGATGATTGGATCTGATCCTGAAGAACAGAACCATAGTAGATTTGGAATCTTTGCATGTGCCTAGAAAACATCACTTTCAGTTGAGTGGCCCCCACGCTGAAATATATGCAACGTATTATGATGCTTCTCTGTTAGAACCTGAAAAATATCACTGACAGGTGAGCAGATCCCTCTGTGAAGACAGAAGGTATTCTGAGCCTGAAAAAGGATTCTGAGGCCCTGTCTGTGAATGGAAAATATCTCTACCATGTGAGCAAAACCTGTTCTGAAGATAGCCAAAGGGTATTTTGCTTTCCTTTCTGTGCCAAGAAAACATTGCAGACAGGTCAATAAATCCCACCCTGAAGGTCAGTGTCAGGAGTTTAATATTGCTTCCATGTCAGCACCCAAAAATCATTATTACCACTTAAGTAAAAGTGTTATGAAGGAAAGAGCCAGACAGGAGTATATTCCTTATCTGCGCTGTGAAAAATTTGATGCCAGGAAAGCAGTCATTCCCTGAAGAGCAAAGTCAAATGGGATTCAGCTTCCCAGCCTGAACCCAGAAAACATTGTTGCATGGTGCTCAGACTCACCCCAAAGGCCAGATACATAGAATATCTGCTTTACTGACTGTGTCTGGAAAATATTTCTCCAGTTGAGTGAACTATGCCCTGAGATACAGAATCAGAGGAAATTCTGTTTCCATGCCAGCATTCACAAAATGTTGCTGCCAGGTAAATGAACTACCAGCACTCAGAAAAAGTCACTCTTTCGGAACAGGCCCCCATGCTGAATGAAAGAGCCAATGGGGATTCTGCTTCCAAGCCTAGGAAAATGTTACTGATATGTGATTGGGCCCTTCCCTGCAGGAAAGAGTTAGTGTTGGTGTTCTGCTTCCCTGCCAGTTGACACTAGGTGATTGTGCTAAGTCTGAAAGAGATAGTTGACAGAGAATTTTGCTTACCTACTAGAACTCAAAAAATGTTGCTACTTTGCTTACCTACTAGAACTCAAAAAATGTTGAGTGGATCCAACCATGTATGACAGAGCCAGAGGGTATATTCTGCTTCCCTTCCTGTGAAGGAAAAATGTCACTAGGTGATCATACCTGGTCCTTAAACAGGGGAGAGTTTTCTTCCCTATGAATGCTTGGACAATGTCACCACCTGTAAGTAGACCCCGTTCTGAAGGAGAAAGTCAGAGAGGTGATTTTTTTTGGTTTTTCGGGCTACAAACTTTTGATGCTCAGGGATTACTCCTGGCTAAGAACTCAGAAATTGCCCATAGCTTGGGGCCATATGGGACGCTGGGGGATTGAACTGTGGTTCTTCCTTGGCTAGCGCTTGCAAGGCAGACACCTTACCTCTAGCGCCACCATTTTGCTTCACTATCAGTATGCAGAAAATGTCACTGCCAATTGAGCAGACCCTGCTCTGAAGTATAGAGCTAGAGATGACTCAGCTTCACTACTTGTACCTAGAAACAGTCACCACCAGGTGAGTGGATAACATCTTGAAAAGAAGCCAATAAGGGATTCTGTTTCCCTGTTGGCACTAAGTGAGTCAACCTCACTCTGAATGACAGAGCCAGAGATCTGCCAGTGCTGGTAAAATGTTATCAACAATTCAGCAAATCCAGCTCTAAGATGATGAGCCAGAGAGGTGATTCCACTTTCCTGCTGTCTTTCCTGGTACATGGTAAATGTCATTGTAAGGTGAGCATAGAGAATGAAGAAAGAAAAAGCCACTGAGGGGATTCTGATTCTATGGCCATGTCCAGATAATATTACTGCCAGATGAACTTAACCTGCCCTGTATTACAGAACCTGTGGGGATTCTGCATCCCTGCCTGTGTCTGGAAAATATTCACCCTGGAGGGACAAATTCAGTAGGAGGTACTACTTCCCTCTGGACTCCCTGAAATTGTCACCACCACTTAAGTGATCTCCCTAAAGGACAAAGCCAGAGGAGAATCATCTGCTACTCTGCCAGTTCCATGAAACAGTTGATGCCACTAGTTTGGAACTAACATTGAAGGGAATTTTAGACAAGGTTATATTTCCCTGCTGACAACCAGAAAACTTTGCCACTATGTGAACAGAACCTGTTCTGAAGGATAGAGCCAGATGGGATTCTGTTTCCTTGCCTTTACCCAGAAACCATCTCTACCAAATGAATAAACCCACCTTATGGACAGAGCTGAAGATTTATAATTACATGCTAGCATGGGCTAGCATCGCTACAGGTGAGCAGATTCAACCATGAAGGAAAGACAGAGGGAATTCTGCTTCCCTGTCTGCACCTGTTAAATGTCACTATCAGGTGAGCAACACCTACCATGAAAGACAGAGCCAGAGGTTATTGTGCTTCCAGGCTGGTGTCTGGATAACATTATGGCTAATTGAGAAAACTGGCCTTGAAATTCAGAGTCAACGGAATTCTGTTTCCCTGCTAGCTCCAGAGAAACATCACTACCAGGTGAGTGGACCTTGAGGACAGTTAGAATGTTTTTTTTTGGGGGGGTTTCTTTTTCTTTTTCTTTTTTTCTTTTTTTGGTCAGGAAAACTTCACTTCAAGTGAGTGAACAATGCTCTGAAAGCTATAGCCAGAATATGTTATGCTTCTGTGGCGACAATCAGAAAAACATCACCCACCCTGAAAAAGTAAGCAAGAGAAGGGGTTCTGCTTTCCTGTCAGTGTGTGGAAAATGACCTGCCCTGAGGTATAGAAGCAGAGGAGATTCTCCTTCAATGCCAGCACCTGGAATTATTGGGAGCCAAGTGAGTGGATCACAAACTGACAATAGAGCTAAAAAGGTTATCTACTTTCCTAGCAGCACCTGGAAAATATCACTACTTGGTGAGTGGACAAAGTGAATGACTTTGTCATTTATGTCACTGTGAATGACAGAGCAAAATAGGATTGTTTCCCTGCCAGCACCTATAAAACAGCCACTGGTGATTAGACCCTTCCTTGATACACAGAGCCAAAGGAGATATTGTGTCCCAGCTTGTGCTATAAAAAATCCAATGCCAGATGAGAAAGAATACCCTTCCCTGAAGGACAAAGCTAACAGGGGATTATACTGCCCTGCTGGTGTCCAGTTAATGTTTCACCCAAGTGATAAGACCCTGTCATGAATCAGAGAGTCAGAGGAGATTCTTCTTCCATTCTAGGACTCAAATGATGTCATTGCTATTTGATGGATCTTGTCCTAAATGACAGAGCAAGAGCAGATTCTGAAATTTGCTGTGCCTAGAAAACGCCGCTGCCATGTAAGTGGACACTACTAGGAGGACAGAGCAAGAGGGGATTTTACTTCCCTGCCTAGTCCAGAAAATGTCTAACAGGACAAAGTGAACAGAATATGACCCGAAAAACAGTGTTAGTACCCAGATTCTGCTTTACTACCTCCACCGGTAATATAACCACCAGGTAATAGGACAGAGGTGACAGGAAATTCTCCTTTTTTGCTGTTGCCTGGAGGATTTTGCTGCCAAATTCTGCTTACCTGCCTGTGTCTAAAAACATCATCATCAGGTAAGCAAACACACCTAAAAGGACATAAATGGGAGGGGATACTGCTTCCATGTCAGCACCCTAAAACTGTCACCACTACTTGAGCAGACACTGCTCTGAATGATAGAGTGAGAGAGTCTGAGGAGATTCTTCTTCCTTGTCTGTGCCCAAAAATCATCACTGCGAAGTGAATGACACTGACCTGAAGGATAGAACCAAAATTTACTATATACTTACTGTTTCAGGGAAAACATTGCTGCCAGGCCAGCAGACCATGCCCTGAAGGAAAGAACCTTTGTGTTCTTTGTGTGTGCTTTGCTTTGAGTATGCGTGGAAAATGCCACTGCCAGGTGTCAGCTTGCAGGAATGAGCCACAGGGTATTTTGCTTCCCTGCCTTTGTTCAGAAGATTTCCAAGTGAGCAGATCTCATTAGGAAGAACAGAGCCAGAGTCAATTTTGCTTTCATGCTAACTACTGGATAACATTGTGCCCAGGTGTGCAGACAAACTCTGAAAGACAGAACTGACAGGGAACTCTGCTTCTCTGTTGGGACCCAAAATGTTGCCACCAAATGAGTTTATATCACACCGAAGGACAGAACCAGAGGGTATTCTACTGTCCTGCCTGTGCCAGAGAAATGTTGCTCCAGTGAATGACAGAGGAAAATGAGTGGATACCACACTGAAAGAGAGAACTAGATAGATTTTGCTTCCCTATTGGTTCAAAAAAATGTTGCTTCCAAGTGAGTAGATTCTACCCTGAGGATAGAGCCAGAGGGATTCTGTTTTCCTTCATGCACCATGAAAATGTTGATGCCTACCATGTCTCATCTAAGATGATGATGCAATTTGGCCATGCCTGTCATGGAGAGGATTCAAGGAATTCTCCCCTCCTTTCAGGATGAGGTGGCATGGAGGAACCATTTCCCTGACAGGAGATCTTGGCATGTCCACTCAGTCATGAACAGTTGTTTATTAAAGAAATTATTTATATATAGACTTACAAAATTATTAACCGTCCTCAAACCTAGCTTTATTGTTAACCTAAGTACAGTCATTTTAGGCTCAATGCAGTGTGTGTGAACTGAAACATAACCAAAAAATAACAAGTGCTAGTGTCTGGAAACTGATCTTGCTAATAAATTCCAGATCTAGATGGCTGAACACAAAGCACAGAGTAGCCTCAAATAAATAGCAGTGGAGAGTAGAATCTGAAGGCTGTATTTTGGGTCTGAAAAGATAAGATTTATTTTTGCTAAGCATGCAGCTTCGCCTATGCATTTGTCTAGGACAGTGTAATAACTAACAGTTTTAATAGGTAAAATATAATTGACTTCTCAAAAAATTTAGTATGTGTCCTTCTGTAAAAAAACAAACAATAAACAAACAAGATTCGAGCTCACTCTGTGCCTAGTCTTCATCTTATTGCCACTCCTGCACCCACCTTCCTTAAGAGGACCCCTTAAAATTCCATTAGCATCGCTGGCTAAAGAGAGCTTGTGGCAGATGCCAGGTGATTGTGCTCCACCCTGAAGGACAGAAAAACTGAGGATTGTGCTTCCAGACATCCATCATGGCTAGGTGAGAAATCAACCTTGAAACAAAGAGCCAATAGGAAATTCTGCTTCCCTGATGGAACCCAGAAAATAACACTGCTTAATGAGTAGATCTCGCTCTAAAGGACAGAGCCAGAGAGTATTCAATTCCCTGCCTGTGCGGGGAATATGTCCATCCAGGTAAGCTGATCATGCCCTGAAAGACAGAGCCAGAGTGTATTCTGGTCCCATGCCAGTGTTCAGAAAACGTTGCCATCAGGTGTGTTTAACCTTCTCTGAAGAACACATCAGAATGGGGATTCTGCTTCCCTGTATGATTACTGGATCCTCAATTACTCAGTATTTATTATCCACAACTGGAAGTGAGTTGATGTTGGATTACTTGGTCATTCCCTACTTAGTATTTGTTTCTACCCTAGGGTTTGGTCTGATTCTTGCTAGTAAGAAGACTGGGTTTTAGGAAAGCAGAGCATTCATTCTCTAGTCTTTCTCCACTCAGGTGCCTTTCTTCTTAGGAGCAGAAGGCTTGCATGTTTAAATTCCTGGCTTGAGTGTTGGAATTCCTTAACCTATTCTTACTCTCTCTTCCACTGTGTCTATTATTTCCTGCATTGGTGTTTGCTTCCCGACTTGCAGTATCTCGTTTCTGGTTCTGGAGTCTGAGGCTTTATTAACACGTGTCTTTCATAAAAATGATTGTGCTACTTCAGCAAAGCTTACCTTTAGGACAGAATCAGAGGGGATTCTGTTTACCTGCCAGCACCTGAAATTGTTGCTGCCATGTGAGATAACACCCTGAGCACAGAACCAACTGGCATTTGAAAAACATCACCACCTTGTGAGTAAACCTAGCCAGAGGGAATTATGTTCCCCTGCCTTCTCCTGGAAAACATTACTGATGGATAAGCAAACCATACTCAGATGCTCAGAGACAGAAAGGGATTCTACTTCCCTGCTGGTGCCTGGTAAAGGTGAGCTGACCTGTCTAAAAAAAAAACAAAAACAGTTAGGGAGTTTTGACTCCAGGCCTGTGCCCAAATAACTTTAATACCAATTGAGCAAACCCAAACCTGAAAGACAGAGCCAGAGGAGATACTGCTTCCCTGCCTGCACCCAAAAAATATGGCCGACAGTTGAGTGAGTCCCTATAAATAAAGCCAGAAAGATCATATTTTAAGATGTAGAAGGCACGTTGAGAATAGAGTGGCTGGTGAGGTCAGAATTATTGGATGTAGAAGTCATTGTTGAGCTCAGAGCTCAGGAGAATAGAGCACATACCAAAAAAAAATCATCCATCAGTCATTTAGGGAGAGTAACTCCATTTATTTTAATTGGAAAAGGGATATTTATATTAGTGGAGAGTAAGGTGTGGACTCTGTCAGCCAATTGGGAAGGATGTGAGAGAGAATTACAACAGGTTGTGTGCTTCTTTATTTAGGGCAAATAGGATAAAGGGATAAATAAAAGCAGGACATGTGCTCTGGATGCTAAAACAGGGTATGTGCTTGAGGTAATTATCTACAGACCCACCTTTAGTGATATTTTCCCTGTTGGTGATGGAAAATCATCTCCTCTTTTTGAGTGAATTCACACTGAAGGAGAGAGCCAAAGGGAATTATGCTCCCTGCCCATGCCTTGAAAATGTTGATAGGTGAGCAAACCTCACCCTGAAGGACAGAGATGGCAGTGGCTTCTACTTCCATGCTTGTGCTCATTAAACATCACATTTACGTGAACAGACCCTGCTTTAAAGGACAAAGCAGAGGGGATTCTTCTATGCCTGTTCATAGAAACTGTCACTGCTTGGTGAGCAGACTCCTCAAAAATAAGGCCACTGGGGATACTGCTTTCCTACATGGCACAAGAAAACATTGCTGCCAAGTGAATAGATTATGCCCTGAAGTATAGAGACAGTGAGAGGATTCTGGTTACCTATTGGTGCCAGATGACATTTCCACCAGTTGATCAGACAAGCTCTGAAAGACAGAGACATCAGTCAACTTTGCTTTCCTGCTGGCACCTAATCTATGTTATTGCTAGATGAGGGGACTCTGCCAGGGGATTATTGTTTCCATGTCTGTGCCTTGAAATCATCACCACCATTTGATGCTGCCCTGAAGGACAGTACCATGGAGTATTCTGCTTCCCTGCAAGTCAATACAAGTTGAGTGAACCCATCCCTTGAATGACTGATCCAAGGATTGCCTCCATGCTAGTAAAATTTGTCCTGATAAATGGAGTCAGAGAGGATTCTGCTTCCTTGCCTGTGCCCAGAAATCATCATTGTCAAATGAATGGACCCTGTCCTGAATGACAGCAATACACATTTCTGCTTTTTATTGAATAATAAATATTAACATTAAATATTTCATTCAAATGCCAGTATAACAATAATGCCTGGGAGAGGACCTTGCCAAAAAGGAAAGAACCTGAGGTGTGGGGGGACGGTGAACCCCTTGCTGGAGGTCTCAGAGTTTAAAAATAATCTCCAGTGGGAAATATTTCCAATGGGAAACATCTTTCCTCAATTTTCCTCTTTGAAGAGACTCCAGTGACAAATCCCCCACAAATAAAAACAGTTCAGTCCGTGAATCCAGGGGAGAAAATGTTCAGCAAAGAAGCTTTTTGACAGTCTCTACAGCTCACACCTCGCCGTCAGTTCTGTCAAAAGACCTCTCTTGCCTCCCCCACAAGCTCTTTTATTTATTCCTAAATCACCCCCACCTGGAAGATCCAGGGGGAATGATAGGCAAAAAACAGTATTATAAAAGTTACACAATACTGAGGGAATTCTGCTTCCCTTCCTGCACCTGGAAAACATCGTCATTAGGGGAGAAGATCCCATTTTGAAGGAAAGAACCAGAGTAAATTCTGCTTTTTTGCCTGAGTAAACATTGTTGCCTGATGAGGAGAGACTGGTTTGAGGGAACTAGGGGGAATTCTGCTTCCATGTCAGAGCCCAGATACCATCACTGTCATTTGAGCAAACCAGCCTTGAAACACTGAGCCAACAGAGAATTCTACTTCCCAGCTGACACCAGGAAAATATCACCCCAGGGAAAATGGACCATGCCCTGTAGGAGAAAACTAGAGGGGATTCTGATGTCCTGCCTGCATCTGTAAAAATGATGCCATCTGGTGAGTGGACCTGTCCTAAAGGAAAAAGCTAGAGGGGCTTCTGTTTCCTTTAAGGTGCCTAGAAAATGTTACCACAGTGAGTGGAACTCTTCCTGAATACAGAACTAGAGATTTTCAGCTTTCCTGCTGGCATAAGGAAAATATTGTTGCCATTTATGCTGACCCTAACCTGAAAGACAGAGCAGTCAGGGAATTCTGATTCCCGGTCAGCACCCAGAAACTGATCACCATGTGAGCAGGACCCATCCTGAAGGACAGGTTCAGAGGGGTTTTTGTTTTCCTGCCTGCTCCCAGAAAACATCATTGCCAGTTGAGCAAATCCTGTCCTGAAGGATGAAGCCAATGGAATTCTGCTTCCCTGCCTGAACCTGAATGGACCTTATCTGAAGGACAGAGCTATGGAGAATTCTACTTCCAAGAGCCCCTGGCAATCATCACTTTCAATTGAGCAGACCCCACCATGAAGAACTTCAGACATGATTCTGCTTCCCTTCCAGAGCCACTACAGGTAAGTGAACCCCACCCTGAAATAAAGCATATTGGGAATATGCTTTCCTGCTATTATCTGGAAACCACAGATTTATAAAACTTTCTCTAAAGGACAGAGTAGAAGTATGCTTCCATGAAAATGTCTCTGCCTGATATGCAAATTGGTCTTTATTAAAGATATTGGGTGGATTTTGATTCCCTGTTTGTACTAGGAAAATATTGCTAACAGTTCAACATACACTGCCCTGAATGCCAGAGACTGAGAGGGGATTATCCTTTCCTGCTGGCACCCTAAAATATTGCCCCAGGTTAGTGGACCTTTCCCTAGAGGACAGAGCCAGAGGAGATTCTACTTCCCTGCCTGTACCAGGATAAGTCTCTGACAGAGTGGATCCTGCACTTAAGTACAAAAACACAGTGGATATTGCTTTCATTCCTGCACCCAGAAAGCATTTCTGCCAGGTGCTTCAATGTCACCATGAAGGATAGAACTTATAGATTCTGCTTCCATACTGGTACCCAAAAAGTCGCCACCAAGTGAGTGGACCTTGCCCTGAAGGACTGAGCCAGAAAATATTTTGATTCCATGCTGGCACCTAGAAAATATCACAGTCAGCTGAGTAACCTTCCCTGAAATACAGAGCCAAAATAAATTCTAGTTCCTTACCAGTACCATAAATCATGGCTGGCAGATGAGCAAACCCGGCCCTGATGGACAGAGCATAGGGGATTCTGTTTCATTGCTATTACCAGTATATGTCACCACCATGATGATGGCCCCATCCTGAAGGAGAGCCAAAAAGGCAATTCTGCTTACCTAATAGTACCCAGAAAAAATTTGTTACCAGATGAGCGAACCCTGCCCTTAAGGATAGAACCAGAGGGGATTCTGATCCCCTGCTTGCACCCAGAAAACATCACCACCAGGTGAGAAGACCCTGTCCAGAGGATAGAGACAGAGTAGGTTCTTCTTTCCTGCTTGCATCTAGAAAATGTTGCTAGCAGGTGTTTGGACTCTGTTTAAATGATAGAGATGACAGAGGATTGTACTTTGCTACTGGTGCTTGAAAATAGGTGCTGCCACCTGAGGGTACTCTGTCCTGAAGGACAAAGCTGACAGGAGATCTACTTCTTTGCCAGCACCAGAAACATAGGTGAGTGAACCCCACCCTGAAGTTTATATCCTGGAGGCAATTGCGCTACTCTGTTGGTTCCTAAAAAATATTGCCAACAGGTGAGCTTGCCCTGCCTTGAAGGATAGAGCCAGAATATATTGTTTCCCTGCCAGCCCCCAGAAAATGTCACTGCCATTTGAGTCGACCCCGCACCAAAGCACAGAACCAGAGGGGATTTTTGCTTCCCTGACATTTCCTGATACATCACAGACCTGATCTGAAAGTTGACAGGGATTACTGCTTTCATGTCAGACTTGAATAAGGTCACATCAAGTGAGAGTGGACCCACCATAGCGAACAGGAATAAGGGATTTTGCTTTCCTTTGACGCTGAGACAACTTTACTACCAGGTGAGTGGAATCTGCCCAGAAGGATAAAGTGAGAGAGAGAGAGAGAGAGAGAGAGAGAGAGAGGAGAGAGGAGAGAGAGAGAGAGAGACAGAGAGAGAGAGAGAGAGAGAGAGAGAGAAGATTCTGCTTCCCGGCCTGCAATAGGAATACTTTGATGACATGTGAACATACCCTGCCCTGAAAGACAGAGCCATACATAATATGCAAAAATTATATAATAATCCCCTTCACAATTGTACCTCAGAAAATCATGTACCTTGGAGTCAAATAAAGAGGTGAGAGAGCTCTTTAAGAAGAGAAAACTACAAGACACTGCTTTAAGAAATAAAGGACACAAGGAAATGGAAACATCCCATGCTCATGGATTGGGAAGATTAATATCATGAAAATGTCAATATTTCCTAAAGCATTGTATAAATTTAATATAATAAAATTTTCTATGATAATTTTCAAGGAATTGGACCAGACTCTACTGAAATTAATATTGAGTAATAAAGAAACATTCATGAATAGCTAAAGAAGACCTTGGCAAAAAAGACAGAAGGAATCACTTTCTACTGTCATAAACTATACTATAAAGGAATAGTCATTAAAAGAGCATGGCCCGGGAGATAGCATGGAGGTAAGGCGTTTGCCTTTCATGCAAAAGGTCATCGGTTCGAATCCCGGTGCCCCATATGGTCCCCCGTGCCTGCCAGGAGCAATTTCTGAGCATGGAGCCAGGAGTAACCCCTGAGCACTGCCGGGTGTGACCCAAAAACCAAAAAAAAAAAAAAAAAAAAAAAGAGCATGGTATTTGAACACAGACAATCCAAAGAGTGTCACTCCTAGGGATATAGCCCAGGAATACAAAAACACAGTACTAACCTGCTCTGTGCATTCCTATTTTACATACAGTACTACATGCAATTGGAACCAAACCTGGCAACAGATGAGTGGCTAAGGAAACTGTGGTACATCTACGTAATAGAATATATGCATCAATTAGGAAAAATGAAATCCTGAAATTTGCCTATACATAGATGGAAATGAAGACTTTTATGCTGAGTCAAAAGCTTCAGAGGGAGAGCAATAGACATAGAATAATCTAACTTATTTGTGAGATATAAGAAAACTAAGGTATTATGGTAATAATACCCAGAGACAATAAAGACAAAGATCAGGAACTCCATCACAGAGTAGAAAGCTCACCACTAGGAGCAGTGAGTGTAGCTAGAGAAGTGTCTACTAAGATAATGATAGATGGAACTAATCACCCTGGACAAGAACTAGGTGCTGAAAGGGGAGAAACTAACAGGCAATGCATCCATCCATTAACTATAGTTCAAACCAGAGAGTTAAAAAGGGGGCGAGGGTGAAATAAAAGCAATTTGCTTGCCCTAGAGCAAGGCAGTGGTGGGAGTGTAGAGGATGTGAGGGAAACGAGAGACATTGGTGATGGTCACCGGAAGGATGCATTAGTGAAAGATGGGGTATGACTAAAATCAACAATGACCAAATTTTAAATGTAATACTTAATAATGCAATTAAAATTAAAATATTTGACCAGTAAATGAAAATATAGAAACTTTATACATTTAAAATGATCAACCATACTGGAAACCCTTTGGCAAATTCCTCAAAATTGAAATGTAAAATCACCATACAAGACTATAATTTTACTTCTAGGCCTGTTAAATTAAAGGCTAATGCCAAAGTAAAATGTAAAGATGTACATAGGAGAATTAATCATAAAAGTTGCAAACTGGAAGATTATCCAAAAATCTATCAACTGATGACAGAGTAAACATGGCTTTTTAACAATGGAATATTTAACAGAGGAAATAAATGCAAATACATGAAACAATATTGGTAAATCTCAAAAACATATAAAATCTAGAAAAAATTACATACTGTAGTTTTATGAGTTTATCAGAAAAGATAATTCTAAGTGGTAGCACAGCAATAGGACATTTGCCTTGCACACAGTTGATCCAGGAAGGATGCAGATTTGAGCCTGAGCACCCCATATGACTGCCTAAACTAGGAATGATTTCTGAGTGAAGAGTCAGGAGTAACCCCTGAGAGACACTGAGTGTGGCCCAAACTTTCCTCCAAAAAAGAAAAAACAATAAAGAAAAGCTAATTCTATATACAAAGAAAAAAGATCAATAAATGGTTTTATGGGACTGAGTTCCCATAAATTCAACCAGAAAAGAAAAATGTTTTAATATTATAGAAGTGTTCTAAAACTATAGTATTCTATAATTCTCCAATTTATTGAAAATTACCAAATTTTATACATATAGCAAGTAAAGATTATTATGTAATATGGACATCAAAAAAGCTGTTGTTAAAGTAAATTATGCATAAAATAAAAAAATCGTAAATTTGTATAAGTCATATTGATTTTTTCCTAAATAGTTTATTGTAATAGTATATAATTAATCAGCAAATTTTCACATATTTTTAGCAAATGCAAAGTTGGAAAATCATAGGGAAAAACAAACTCAATTTTCTTAGTACTAGACTTCTTACATCTCTCCAAGACCTTGTACACACTAGATTCTGTTGAATAATGGATGTTAGTGAACTGGAAGAATGGAGCCAGATAGATAACAAAATAACATTTTTCTTCCCTAACATAAATTTTCAAAGCTTAATTTTTGTTAAACTGCTAAGCATTTTATAAAAGTAGCTCATAGTCAACAATGCTAAAGTATTTAGAGATAGCCTTGTTGTCATATCTCCCCAACTTGTGTGATTAATGATAAAATATAAGTGATATTTTGACTTAAAAAGCTTAAACCCTCTTAGGATGAGTCAAAAACTTTCTTAGGTTTGAATTGCAATTATCTCAAGTTAATTTCATAAATATACTCATGTCTCACTTGTGTGCACAATGGTTGTGTAGTTCTAAAGAAAATATCATATTATACCTGTAATAATTCAGAATACAGTTGTGCTGTGTATGGTCTTTAGTTTTAGTCCCTAAGACAGAATAATAAAAATATAACAAGTAGCAACAAATTGTAATACAATTATTGTCTTCTTAAAACAAATTCTGCATTCTGCTGGTAATAAACCATATTCTGTTGGTAATAAAACAGCTACTCAGCAGGATAAAATTGACATTATTTTCTATTTATAAGCATGAAATTGCAGTCCTTAAAATTATTTAGTGTAAACCAGCCTTCAGCATTTCTGTAACCACTCACAAGTGCATATGTAATAATTACTCTGCCCAATTACTTAGTGATAATTCTAATGTGACCTTGTCAGGCACATTATATTTGGCAAGCAGGGTTTGAAAGACTCTTGGCCAGCACACAAAAGACAGAAAACGTTCTGTCACAATGAATTCACTTCTTTGATACATACAACTCACGTTGTTTGGAGCTGCTGAAACTGATATTCAAAAACAAAATTAATTGTTTTTTGTGTCCCTGACCCAGTTTTTATCAAACTGTTTTAGGGTGTCACCTGTGGCAAAGGAAGCATAAGAACCTCAGTAGAACCACACATGGCACCACATAAATCACAGATTTTAGTCCAATTTTAATCTGCAAGTTATGAACATTGTCTTTTCTCAAGAGCATGGCAAATTACTTCTCTAGTCTGCTGATTCTTGATGGCCATAGAAATGGAAACCCCTTTCTAAAGAAACACGAGAAAAACTCAGAATACAGACAAAATTATAAATTAGTCAGGCTCTGAATCTCGTTTTCAGACTACTCACGTTCAAGTTCAAAATACTCTGGAGATCATGGAGAAATCCAATAATCTCTTGAAGGTTCATTCCCATCTCTTTCTGGTAAAAATGAGATAATATACTATATTCAGAACCTTTATTTAGCATAAGGTCCAATGTATAGTAAATTGTTTGATAAATCTTAGCTGTTACCAGTGTTTTTTTTTAAATATATATTGAATCCATAATGACATGATTTTCAGGTCCAATTATATTCCCCACCAAGCTTGAGAAATGCTAAACACATTCCTTTACAGGACAGTAGGTTTAGTGCAGAAGGTATGGTCTTGGTTCACAGCCAAAATTGGTTTGATCTCTGGCTATTCATATAATCTCTAAGTCCTAATGCACAGCCTGCAATAAACCTTGAACATAGCTGGATGTCACCCCCAAACCAAAAATGTAAAAATGAAAACAATGTTTTGATGGACTACAGAACTGAATAACTTTAAAGATAATTTAATTTGTGCCAAAATGCTAACTGTTCCTCAACACATGAAATTTCAATTAACCTGTTGTCTGTATTTAAAAATCGTTGGGACTACCCTAGAAATTTGTAAAATTATTTTTGATGGGGAGGCATAGCCAGCAGCACTCACAGATTTCTCCTGGCTCTGGGCTCAGAAATCATTCCTGGCTTGGGAAACCATAAGAGTCGCCAGGAATTGAACCCACACCTGTCCTGGGTCAGCCAGTGCAAGGCAAATGTCCTACAGCTGTGCTTCCACTCCAGCCCTAAAATTTTTAAGTTCCATTTTTGTTTTACCTGTAGTGGTGGTTTCATAGTTTTCATCCCAGTGTTGATTTAACCAAACTGACTATGATAATGTCATAAAGTTAAATCCACTCATAGCATACATTTGGATATTATTAAAAATGCTAAGTACCTGAAAATAAATTCAGGATTTCCGAAAATTTAAGTTCAATAGCAATACCTTTCATATATATATTACATATATATTTTCAGTGAATAGACAATTTAATAGTCTACTTTGATAATGGAATGTCAAACCACCTTCACAGTTTAACATAATTATTAATGTGGTTAGATGTATATCTAGCAAATTGCTATTTGCTTTCTACTTATTTCTTCTGTTTTATTTTTCCCTCTATTCCCACTTTTATATTATTTTAGAGTTCATTGTTAAATATTTTATTTATATATATTTATTATATTTATTTCTTTTATTTATAACTAGTTTCACTAAGGGTTTCAGTAAGCATAATTAACTTATTACATCTAATTTTATTTTATAATACATGTGAGTAATTTTCTTTACCTTGAATCTTTATATTGTATATGCTCTTTGAATATATATTTAAAATATTGATTTTTGTTTTTCTTCATCTGCTTTTATCCTATAAATAAATATTAAAAGTTTAGGTATTTTATTTTTATAATTTCCATTTTATTTTTGTTTCCCTACTTTTATTGATCTTTTTTTTTTTTTTTTTTTTTTTTTTTTTTTTTTTTTTTTTTTTTTTTTTTTTTTTTTTTTTTTTTTTTTTTTTTTTTTTTTTTTTTTTTTTTTTTTT
>PVKC010006469.1:0-31064 GCA_004027635.1 Crocidura indochinensis
GTCACCAAGGTATCTCATCTGTCTAAATTTTGCATTCACTTATCCCAGCAGTCACAGTACTTAACACTTCTTACTCAGTTTCCTGTAATAAGTCTCTGTTATAGCAAACACACTCAATGAATCAGCAAACAAAGGAACCAAGAAGACAAAAGTGCTCACACACTTTCCTGATCAGACAATCCCCCCACTGCTTATTTTTAAGGGCGAATATCATTAATTACTTCTCAAGCATAAGAGAAGACTTGACAGAAAATAACTTTCTTAGTAGAAACGGAATATTTATCTCATTGGAAATACCAGGTATAGAAGAGAAAAATAGAAACAAATAATGGGTTGATTTTAACCCATTGTTAAAAGAGTTGTTTGATGCCACAAAAAGTACGTAATTATATCATGTACATATATTCCTTCTCTTTAGCAAAGGCTTCTTCTTTAGAATGTTAAGAAAGGGTAACCTGGGGCCAGTGAGGTGGCGCTAGAAGTAAGGTGTCTGCCTTGCAAGTGCTAGCCAAGGAAGGACCGCCGTTCGATCCCTGGGCGTCCCATATGGTCCCCCCAAGCCAGGGGCAATTTCTGAGCACTTAGCCAGGAGTAACCCCTGAGCATCAAACAGGTATGGCAAAAAAAAAAAAAGGTAACCTTAGGGAGTCAATGTAGAGCTCTTTACTTCTTCAGAAACAACTACCTTTCCAATTTCCCAACATCAGCAATACACAGGCAGCATGCATTTTTTCTAAGTGGATGAAGGATAATACTCTTTCAAGTTTAAGAAATATTAAAAAAAACTCTCTATTATCCAATCATTCTATATATAAAACTGAACACCCTTCCACAATAACCTTCAAGTGATGAGTGATTGTCTTTTAGTGTAGACATAATGGAAACTCTGCTGAGATTTTAGGTAGAAACTGAAAATGACTAGCAAGACCCATTGCGGTAAATCATTTTGGGGAACATGGTGGGAGAAACCATACAGCTATCCAGGATAACAACAATCCTCAAGACCGTTTGAGACTCCTCACTCTGAAATCACACTTCCTAAGCAAACTTGGGACAGACACTGAGACAATGCAGCAGTGCCAATTTTTACTATACATAACTTGCTTTTACAATGCTTTTCAACTGTCAGATTCAAAAGATAGTATTCTGTTTGTAGAGCAAGAAATGTCTTCAGAAACAGGGACAAAACCAGTGCTATTCGTTTATTGAAATTTTTTTCAGCATCTGCCAGGCCCTTTTAAAGCTTTCTTCTCATAAATATCCCTAGTCTGTGCCTTTCTAGACTTTTCCCTTATTTTGTATCCTCCATGATGTCTCTCGCCTTTCATCTCAAAGCCTGTGGAGTGTTCTAAACTCACTCACACACCTTCCCTAAATTAGACCATCTCGCTCTGCTCACAGCTCCACCCCATTCACACTAAATTGTCCTGAACCTTCTCTCTGACCCAACTCTCTAGATATGTCACTGTTCCTCAGGGTAACTTATCTTCATTCAGCTCACACAGACTCCTGCCTGCCATTTTATACCACCAAGGTGACTTGACACTCAATTTGCTTCAACAAATTTGTATTTAGCAAGTAGTATCTATACATTTGTATTAATCCAATATCACCTAATGGGGCCGGGCGGTGGCGCTGAAGGTAAGGTGCCTGCCTTACCGCGCTAGCCTTGGACGGACCTCGGTTCGATCCCCCATGCCCCATATGGTCCCCCAGGCCAGCCAGGGGCGACTTCTGAGCGCATAGCCAGGAGTAACCCCTGAGCGTCACTGGGTGTGGCCCAAAAACCAATATCACCTAATGACTAATCTCCCAGATGCTAGTTTACATATGCCTGATGAACTCTATTCCTTTGTCTCATTCCCAAATCTTGTTCATTTTTTTTGTTTTATTTTTGGGCCATACCCAACGATGCTCAGGGGTTAGTCCTGGCTCTGCATTCAGAAATCAGTCTTGGCAGGCTTGAGGGAACATATAGGATTCTGGGGATCAAACCTGGGCAGGCAAAGTGCAAGGCAAAAGCCCTACCTGATATGCTATCACTCTGGTGCCCAAATCTGGTTTATTTTTTTGGGGCCACACCCTGTGATGCTCAGAGGTTACTCCTGGCTATGTGCTCAGACATCACTCCTGGCTTGGGGGACCATATGTGACACCAGGGAATCGAACCAAGGTCCATCTTAGATTGCCACATGCAAAACAAATGCCCTACTGCTGTGCTATTGCTCCAGCCACTAAATATATTTTATTCTTATAACTCCATTATTATTTAATTATTCCAAACACAGTGCTTCTCATTCTCCCCAGTCTCCCCACACTATGTTAAAGTTGGATAGGTCCCTTTTATCAATTTACCTTACCCCTGATTATCAACATATAAACATAAACAGAAAGGATCTGCATACAGTCTTGTCTTCTCCATCAGTCTCTGTACTACATTAAAAGCTTTCTCTACTGCTATAATCCATCACAGACACGAACAGGTTTACTCATTTACTGATTTGTTTGCCTAGATAAATTTTTTCTGCTTCAAAACTAAGAAGAAAAGATATCTGGCTGAACAGCCCGAGTATTAGGTGATATTTGGTTATGAAACATCTCAAGACAAATTAATGCACTTTTAGAAATTAGTCCACCTTAACTAGGTAGAAAAACTTACATTCTGAAAAGGCGGAATTATCTGTATGACTCTAGTATATGGATTTTGAATATGAGGTGAGAAAAGGATTCCTCTGTCAGTTCCAGTTCCTCAGCTGTATTCATAGATTCAGCCAGGACAGCATTATAATTGATGTCATCATTGATGATCCCAAGAAAAAGGCACACATCTTGGCCATGTATATGGAAAAGGTCAAATCAGAGTGTCAGATTAAAGTTTCTACTGTCCTTTCTATGTTATGAATGTATAAAAGGTCACCATATCTGGTTTACAATTGAGCACTCAAAACCATATACTCAGTTTGTAGACACACCGCTTCATTGAACAAAGGGGTTTAAAATAAGACTAGAAGACGGTTAACTTTAAAAGAGCTTGACAAGGGTTGAATCAATTCTGTGTCACAAAACAATATTCAAAACAGAGTGAGACACATATTGCATCTCTGTGTTTTGTGCTGTCTTTGAACAGTAGCATTGATTCATGTGTACTGACACCATAGTATTGCACCATCAGAAACTGACTTCATGATGAAAAGAGACAATACATTATTTTCCCATAATTCAGAAACAAATGAATCAGGGGCTTGCTGTTTTTGGGACTATGGAAAATAGAGGCAGAAAATGCCTATTACGAGAACATTCAGAAATATTGTTTTAGTGGTTGAGCAAATTGTACCATGTTAGAATGGTGAGAATAATTCAGGATCATTGTAACATCAACAATGCAACACTTTGGCTGAGCACAAGTGCTCTGTTCTTTGAGAGAGGACTGAAAGCTGGAACAGGAAAAGTAGGGCACTTCTATGAACATGAAGGTTTTCTCTGGCTACCTCTTAGATACAGAAAAACAGAGGCTAATGCCGTGATCTGTATGCCCCTGAGATGTAGACTTGACTGTACTCTATAGGAAATACTATTTCACAAGAAATTTTGATAATTCTGTGGCATGGCACATTAGTGATATGTGGGTTGGTGCTGGGTTTTACATTTTTCTTCCTTCTCTTTCAATGTCTGCCATCTTGCCCCTAGTAATGTGCTTCTTGCTACTGTCTTTCCTAAAAATTCTTCTTTGACACTGGATTTATACTCACAGACCTCAATCTCTACCCCCTCCTAGGCCATACTCAGATCTGTACCTCCATATAAATGCAAGGACTCATGTACCCTCTATATTTCCCCCTTCTAAACTCCAAAAAGTGCAAGAGAGAAACAGAAAGTGAAATCGAAAGGAAATTTACACTGCCCAGAAGTTCCATTTTCCCAATTTTTATTTGGAAACTGGGTTTGTTCTTGGAGTCTAAGTAAGAGTGGCCTTTCCTTGGCAATAGGATGGAGCACAGGGGAAACCCTATCTGGCTCAACTCATTCCTCCAAACCAAGATTCTGCTCTCCATGCCATGTGTTGCCAAGACAAGGCAGACAAAGCAAGACAAAGCAAGCCTTGGCAAGACAAGAAAAGGGAGCAAAGACTTTTCACTGAAAAATTGGGCAGCACTGCTTAAAGGTCCTCTGAAACTGCCTGTTTGGGCAGCAAACACAATGTATGTTAAGGAAGACACACCATCCTTTCTGACTTCAGCCTTCACATCATAGAGGATATTTCTGTTTTCTCTTTTCACATGGACATGCTTCTTCAAGCCCTCTCCTTGGCTGTGAAACAGTTGTAGAATCTGGGAACCCAGTATAGGCCAGACTTCTCACCAATGACATGAATTATAGCACCAATGACCAAAACACCTGGGGTATCAATTGTTTTATTTTATTTATTCTTAAATAGGTTCTAGAAATTAAATCATTCCTTAATAATTCCAGAAACAGGAAGCTCACAAATAAAATGAACTTTTTAACTTGGTGCACAGAAAGCTGGAAAACTGGCAGGCATTAGAGTTGAGTGCACTCAACTCTAGGAAAGTTGCAGCTGGGGAAAGAAGGGAGAGATACGGCTTTGCTTAGAGGGGGTCTTAGAGCATTGTTCAGTACCTTCAAGGGTATATTTCTGTAGGAAGGCTCATACCTCTTTGATGGCTCTAGGAGAATTCTAGATACCTTTAGATGGTTCTAAGAGAGCCATTATTTGGTCCCTCCACAATGCAGCATGGAGGAAGATGCAGGAGTGTCAGCACCTGTGTATGGAGGGCTGAAATAAAACCATCTCTGGCCCCATGTCTTTGTTCTCTACCTCTCACTCTATCTGAGACCCTGTAGGTAGCCTGAGTGTATTTCAGCTGTCTGGATGCACAGAGGACCTTCTGCAGAGATTTATTGAATGATCGTATTAGAGTTCTAATTGTAGCTGAGTAGTTCAGGGTCCTCTGAAGCTGACAGTAAAACATGTCATTCTCTGAGCACGTGCCTCTTATCAGAACCACTTAAGGTAACAACACTGTACAAAAGGCCCTCTGGGTCTCCAAAGGCCCATGGCCCCAGTGCTCCTCCAGTCAGAGCAAGCTTTCTGTCACTTCTGGGAATGCAAATGAATAAAACCCCATGTGACAGCTGCAATAAAAAGGCTCCTGTCTTTTAGCAAAACATTCAAATGCCATCTGGCAATTTCGTTGACGTCAGCAGGCACAGAAGAATAACTGCCCCCCTGCCTTCTTCATCATACCCTACCATCCCCAACTCTGTGCTCCCCTCCTCCCTGGAATAAGCTCAACTTTTACTGACTTTTAAAGGCAAGTGTAAAGGCACCTTTTAAAAGATTTTATTTTTATTTTTTGGCTGCTCAGTTGTAGAAAAAGAAAAAACACAGCTTTAGCATTCACGCACTAATAAATGGTATCTGTCCCTAGATCTGCAGTTTTCAGTTGAATATTATATAGATTGTTACATTAATAAAAGATTGTAAAGCCTTTTCTATTTGCATTTTAGAACTTGGAGAACAGTTATTTTGAGAGCAAAGGTGATAAAGAAAACCATTGATCTAATTTCTGATCCAACACATTTTCTTTTTGATCACTGTAAATATATTCCCAGTGTTATATTGAGTCCAGTCTGCAGCCCTGAGCAGAACCCTACCTTGAGCTCCCACATTGGCTTTTTGTCAGCTCACCAAGGCTGTGCTGGGCAGATTTTATGCTCCATGTTAAAATTCTTTGATATTGTTCTTAAATTATTTGCCCTCAATATTTTCCTTGAAGAGGTATTTTTTTTTAAAGAGTGAATAAAAAGCAAACAGGTCAAAGGAATGTTTTGTTTGTTGATTTTAGGTTTTTTTTTTGGGGGGGACTGGATCTTGTTTTATATTTTCAGGGATCACTCCTGGTAGTGCTCAAGAGATAAATAATATATGGTGCTAGGGATTGAAACAGGACTGGAGCATGTGAAACAAATGCCCTGCAACAGTACTATCACTCAGGCCATAAGTTTGTGCCACATGAGAAAGATACAGAAAGACAGAGACAAACAGAGAGATAGACAGAGCCAGAAAGAGATAAGATTTATAGAAGAAATGCCATCCATATTAATCCTTTCTAAATCCCTAATTAGAAAAAAACATAATTATGAACATAGTGCACTTAGCAAAGAGGATTTTATGTTGTCACTATATTATTATCATCATCGTTATTTTTATTGTTATTATTTTAGGGGCCACACACAGGAGTGCTCTCGGTTTACTCCTTGCTCTACACTCAGCATTATTCCTGTCATGGCTCAAGGGACCACATAGAGTAACAGAAATGGAACTTGGGTAGGCCACCTGCAAGGCAAGAACCCTACTGGTTGTACTAGTTCTTTGGTCCCAGAATTTTAAGTTATTCTTGTCCAGGAGAGATCACAGAAAACCTGAGTCCTCACAGCAGTCTTTATGTTCCTGGAAGAGACAAGTATTATTAAGATGAAGAACTAACGTGTGTATAAAAGCTCACTCCACTGGCTTTTAGCCTCTGAATGTTACACTCTTTCCTCAAGAAGAAAATACATGCATTTTAGGGGCCAGAGAGATAGCATGGAGGTAAGGAATTTGCCTTGCATGCAGAAGGATGGTAGTTCGAATCCCAGCATCCCATATGGTCCCCTGAGTCTGCCAGGAGTGATTTCTGAGTGTAGAGCCAGGAGTAACCCCTGAGCACTGCCGGGTTTGACTCAAACAAAAAAAAATGAAATAAGAAAAAACATGCATTTTGAAAGATCTTCTCTTTTTTTACCCCTCATCACTGGCTCCTATGACTTAAGTTAGTCAGTTAATTCTCAGCTGGATAAGATTGTGGAGAAGCAAATTTATATATTAATTGAAGGATATATTAGACGCTCAAGCTTATTCCTGGTTCTTCACTCAGGGATCACTCCTAGAAGTGCTCAGGGGACCATATATTATGTTGGAAATCAAAGCTGGGTCAGCTGCATGCAATTCAAGTATGCAAATGATTTACTGCAAGGCAAATGTTCTATCTCTCCAAATCTGTGGATATCTATTAAGTTCACTGATAATTGGTTTTTCTTAGATTCACTTCAGTAAACCTCACTCTTGGTATGAGAAAAATGTTTGCCTTTTTGAACTTTACAAATTATATTGAAAACTTGCATATTCTATTGCTGAAAAAAATATATATATATTTTGGTTTTTGGGTCACACCCAGTGACGCTCAGGGGTTACTCCTGGCTATGCATTCAGAAGTTGCCCCTGGCCTGGGGGACCATATGGGGCACGGGGGATCAAACCGTGATCCATCCAAGGCTAGCGCGGTGAAAAATACATTAAATAGCATTATTTTCCCACTACATCTCTCATAAAAATTTATTTATCCTTATGATGCTGATTGGCTAGTGATATGATTGGCATTACTACCCATAACTCTGTAGGATAAACTTACAAACTGAGGAAGGAATCCAATACAGAGGCTCTGTGAAAAGAATAAGGTTCTTACATAGCAAATGTTGGTTTCTGAAGGGGATATAGAGATCGGGGTCACTTTATAAGGCATTTAAGTTCTCAGATCTTTTTGCTGAAGGCAGAAAGGCAAGGAAAGGGAGAAACTATTGTTGGAATAAAGGTGAATCTTGAAAGGCCTCCTAAGAATAAATCCATTAGGGCATAAGATAAAAACTCAACAAGGCTCATTTAGAAAAAAAAAACAGCTTCAAGCTAAGCCCAAAGTCTGCTTCATTTCCAAGACTTCATTTGGACTTCTAACAGCTCTCAGGAACAAAAGGTCATTAGTAGCTGTTGATTTAGAAGCAACATCTTCACTGAACATATAAACTAAGCAAGCCTTTCAAAAACACCTGTCATTCGGTAACTACTGTTCTTTTTATGAGCTGCGTGTATTCATTTAAGGATAGAAAATAAAACATCCAGAGGCCCAGAGCAGAACAGGGTAAGGAAAAATATCAAATCAGCAATAGGAAAAAGGAAGAGATTGAGATAATATTAGTAGATTGGTATACCTCTAATGACAGACCAAAAAAAAAAAAAAGACCAAATTTGTATCCTAGAAAATAATCAAATGGAAAACATGCAACTTTAACTAATTATATCTGCTTTTAGCTGAAGAGCATTTTTTTAATGAAGGAAATGAAGAAATGAAGAAAAAGGACTCAAGGATTTTCTAGTATACAGGGCACATTTTGAAAGTAGAAATAGTCCATGAATTATAAAAGAACAAGAAGAGACAGGAGATTGATCTGTTCAACCAAAATGGCTTCCTTTGAAGAATGGGTCTTAGTTTAAATCTAAGTGAAAAAAATCATATCCCCTTTAATGGCTGTTGGGGTGGTGGTAAAGGGAATAATTACCAGGAGTGTGAAGAAAAAACAATGAAGAAATATAAGACTTACCTACAAGAGTCTTAAAGTTGATTTATAATAAGGACTATTTGAATCAAGAAGTTTGCATTCTGCATTGGACTCTAACTGTGAAAAAATGTGAAACTATAGTGTTCAGTTTTTATAGTCATATTTTATTCACTGAGTTGAACAATTCTGAATTCTGCATTTTGTGCTGTGTGGTGGGATTTTGCAACTGATAAATCGATGACTTTCTGAAAAAAAACTGTCTGAGCAACTGAGTTGATAATATTTTATCCAACTTGGATTTGAGTCTCTTTGGAATTTGAATTTCACATTTGTTTTTCTAGGTTGTGTCACAAATGAGTTCCTAGACCCATAAAAATCAATATTTATACTTTTGCAAGGGACACTCCTCATCAGAAGGGCCTCACTAAAACAAGAGAAAGGAATCTTTGTTTGCAATGTCTCATTAAAAGTAGCATGGACTTGATCACTGACCAAAGACAAATCGTCCCCACTTTTGAGGGGGTTATTGGCTATACCTGGCATGCTTTGGGGTTATTCCTGGCTATGAACTCAGGAATTATTCCTCGAGGCTCAAGGAACTGTCTATGATAGTGGGGATCAAACACAAGTCAGCAACATGCACATCCCTTTTCACTGTACTATTTCTCCAAACCCAGATATTCCCTTTTTTCCATGAGCAGACCATGGTCATTAGATTCTAGTTGAATTTGAGCATATATTGGACCTCACCATGATTTCTAGTTTTGGCCTCTTCAGTCAAACCTTGTGTATGATACAATTCTAGAAATCAAAGAACACTTGTCTCTTGATCATAGAATCAGTGAATCTCTCTCCCCATTTCTGTTTTCTCTTACAATGAATGTCTGTAAAAATCGAAACCAACTTGTTTCTTAATTCAAGAAATGCTGCTTATTGATAATAGTATATACACCAAGGCTTTTAATTAAATTTAGAGGGTACACAGTTTTCCTTAAATCATTTTTTTCTTTGTCAAAATTTGTTTGCTATCTTAAAAAAAACAACTAACCTGGGGTTGTTTCTTCAAATTATTTTCACCAGGCATGAAACAGCAAACTAAAGGAATTGTAGTATACTATTCAAGGTTATATTATGCCAGGGACACGTTTAAGCATTTTACAGAGATGAGACCATTTATATCTCACCTCACTCTGGCAAGAAAATACTAACTACCACAACGTAAAAATCTTTTCAGATGTTTGCAAAGTTTAAAACCTGGTTCAAGATCACATGGCTAAATCATAGGCCAAGATGGAAGCCAAAACAATGCTGACCCGACTGTCTTTTCTCATAAATCATGACCATCTTTACTGCCTCCATACAGGAGGAAAATTCAGTTGAAGAGATTTTTATTTATCTTTCATTCCTAAGAAAATCAGTCGGAATTAAGGCCAGGCCTAGACATCTCTGAAAAATGATCTCTCAAATCATAGCAGTTTATTTAGAATCCACAGAAAAAATGTGGGAGTTGAAAAAAACCCAAAATGTAAAAAAAATGACTGAAAAAATTATTTGAGGAATTTTTCTAAGTGGGGGTAGGAGGCAGGGGAATCAAACATTCTGGTAGGAGATGAATTTGGTAGAACTTTGACATGATAATAAGCAAGTGAGCTTAAAAACAAATTGGGAGAAAAAAAGAAAGGACAAATAATAAGCTTCAATTCTGGATCTATTTTCTTGAGTTCCAGAGTTCATGAGCAGATAGCTTCCCCAAAATAATTTTGTTATAGTGACAATTAAAATTTATTTCCCAGCATATACTGAGTAAGAAAACAATCTAGATCAATGTACTTCCTCAGTCACACCTCAGTATTCCTCATGTAACTGAATCACAACAGACTAGAATCCTACTTACCTCTGACAGACACAGACAGACAAGAGTGGGCACAGAAATGTACAAAGCCTAAGATCTTATTATTGATTTTACTCATTTGCACTAAACTCTCAGATTTCAGTTTGTACCATGATTTAACACTGACAAACTATTCTCAGTTTAATAATTGGGCCAAAGTATATATACTTGTATCACTGCAATTTAATTCCTTTAGAACCCCACAATGTTATAACATATAATAATAGTCACAGTTAACACAGTATCTACAAAATACTTCTAACTTCCATCAAAAAATATTCTCATGCATCTATTTTTTTAAAGAAGCTGATAGAAAAGAAATTCCATTAGACATTTGTTTTAGATTATGTTTAGGATTATGGATTTATGGTCTGTGCTTAAGGTTTATTTCTGGTTTTGTGTTTAGGAACCACTCTTGGCAAGGTTGGGAGGATCTTGGTGATTGAATCCTCGGACAACTTTGTGCAAGGCAAGTACCTTAGCACCTGTACATTCTCTCTGGCCCACTAGATCTTTATTTCAAAGGAAATACATTTTAGAAATATTGTTTTTAACAAGCTTACAGATCAGAGAACAGAGACTTAATGAGAATATATATATTTAAAAGCCTCCCAAATGAAGTAACCCAAATATATATTTTCAAAATGGAAAATAAATTTTAAAAGACATTTCACTTTATTATGATAGTTAATAAAGTGCCCTGAATTTTAAAAAATCCAGTATGTCACTATTTCTATCTAGATTTTACAGTTGCAAATATGCATGTATATGTAGATTACACATTCAATTCCAAAGGAAAATAAGTTGTAAACCTTATAACATTTTTCTCACAAAAACTGTGAGCATGTTATCTTATCTGACTGAATTTTAACATGGATTAGAAGATTATGTGAAAAGGTAGAATATTGGACTCTAAGACATGAAGAACATTATCCTTAGTTCCTAAATACTTTTTCTGTATGTTTTGCCATTTTTATCCACTATGCTGCTGACATGTAATCCCCCCCCTTTTTTTTTTGCTTTTTATTTGTTTGTTTTGGGTCACACCCAGCTGCTATCAGGGGTAACTTCTGGCTCTGTGCTCTGAAATCACCCCTGAAAGGCTTGGGAGACTATCTGAGATACTGGCGATTGAACCTGGATTGGCCACATGCCAGGCAAAAGTCTTACTTGCTGTGCTATTGCTTTGACCACTATACTGCCTTTTGTTTTTGGGCTACACCTGGTGGTGCTCAGTGCTTAATCCTATTTCTGCACTCAAAGATTACTCCTGGTGGTACTCAGGAGATTATATGGAATGCTGAGTATCGAACCCAAGATGACTGTGTGCAAGACAAGTGCCTTATCCTTTGCATTGTCTTGCTAACATTTGACATGCATTTACTTTTTAAATCATGGTGTTAAATAATTTCCGGTTTGGCTCTACAAATTCTGCCAGGGGTGAACTCTAACATTTTGAGCATCTTTTATAATTCTAAAAGAAAATTTAGAATGAACTGTCCTCTTTTATTTTTTTTCCAAGCCTAAATTAGTTGACTATAAAGAAGGCTGTCAGAAAATTGCAGTTGTGAACACACCTACAGGCTATAATTTCCTTCACAGAAGAACCCTCCATTTGCTTCTGCAAACAGTAGGAGGAATGCTATTTTCTTTTTCATTTATTATTATTATTATTGCTACTATTATTATTATTTATTGGTTTGGGGCCACAACCAGTGGCGCTCAGGGGTTACTCCTGGCTTTGTACTCGGAAATCACTCCTGGCAGACTCCAGGTACCATCTGAAATGCTGGGGATCAAATCTTATTCATCCCGAGTTGCTAACATGCAAGGCAAACTTCCTACCACTGTGCTATCACTCTGGCCCTCCCTTTATAATTTATATCTCATAACTAACTCTTATGTCCTACAGTAGTTCTGTAAATTCCAGGACCAGATTCAAATGATTAATGTGTAAGATTAGCTATTGTCTTCAGGAAACACGTGTAGACATGCAAGTAAGCAAATCAGAGTGTGACCAAGGAGATTAGAAGATAGATTTTTTTTATTTTTAAAATTTTATTATTTTAATATTTTTATTAATATATTTTATTTAAACACCTTGATTACATACATGATTGTGTTTGGGTTTCAGTCATGTAAAGAGAAGATAGATTTAAAGCTAGGCTGTGTGTTTATTCCTTTGACCAAGAATACATTCCTGCTTTTGTATTCACAATAAATAAATGCCGGAGAGATAGCATAGAGATACGGCATTTGTCTTGCATGCAGCTGGATGGTAAGTCAAATTCCAGTATCCTATGTGGTCTCCCATGCCAGGACCAATTTCTGAATTAAAGCCAGGAGTACTTCTGAGCACTGCCAGGTGTGACCCAAAAATACAAATAATAAACAAATGCATATTAAATTATAATTTGAAGTGATTTGGCTAGGTTCCATAATAAACTGAAATAGAAGCAGAAAAGAATCACAATGTCCCTTATGTCAAAATCTCTATTCTTTGACTGCAGTGATTATATTATTAACAGTTTTACAGTATTAACCGCACTGAATGTGCTTGAATCTAGAATATTTTCAGTATTACTCTGTCGTTCTGAGCTAAATTCTGAAATGATACGTGTTTCTTGACCAAACCAGTTATCTTTTATTTAATCTTTAAGAGCCACCCACTTTCAAAAATGATCTCTGAAACTTCTATCAATACTGATGTTTTTCTTCTTCAACTTCTACTCACTGTAGGCATAATTTATACCAATAACATGTTATAGTATACTTTCTCAACTTTTATATGTGCCTTCCTTTTTAGTCTTAATTTTAACTTCTAAAAAATAAGTTATAATTTTGAATTATAGAAGTTACAGTCATTTTACACTCAAAAGGCGGATTATTATAGAATAAATATGACATTGCCATGGTGAAGGTGATTTAGTTGAAAAGACATATATCTTGTGCCAATTGCAGTTGAAATCGGTTGCATTTTGTTTTCTTATTTATTAAATATTGATCTATACACATGGCCACATTTCTGTATTCCAAAGTTTCAGTATAAATGCATCACTGCTACTCAGTATTTTCCAGGGGATGATTATCTTCAAGAACCTTCATCTGTTCCATTTTCAGTTGCTTTTCTCTGCACTGCAAATTGAGTCTCAGATCCTTACTTACTTTTACAGAGCACTTTCTTTGATATAATTCTGAATTACTGTCTACCCTGACTATAGAGTAAAAAAAAACATTAATTAAAAATATTACTTAATTATAATGACTTAAAAGCACTTTTAATTGACCCACAAAAGTGGAATATTACTATAAAAACCTTGAATCCTGAGGTAATAAATAAGAGATCTGGTGGCAGATGATGAGAAGTTTGCTATGAGAGATTGGAAAGAGGACTTCCATGCTAGAGACAGAATATGGGGTAACAGTAGACTTTGGGGATCTTGAAAAATAGCAAGTGACAAGTCTAACCAGTTTAGCGTTTTAGCAGAGTTGGAAGATTGGTTGTGAGAATCATGGCCTAGTTGCCATTATTTGCATATGAGAAGGTAGGACAAGCGACAGGAAGTCTCAGGAAAGACCAGTGTCTTATGCAAGAACAGAAAGAAAAGGGAACAACAGAATGTTAGAAAACAGGCCAGATGCAATAGCTTCTAGGACTTAAGTGATAAAAGAACTGACTGAGAAATTAATGAGCTATACAGTCCTATTGCACCTCAGTCTTGGTATGATTACTCAATGTACTTTTCACACCTACTGTTAAAAGCCTCTCAAGGAGTATAGGTGTTTTAGTGCAAAATCAAATTATTTTATCCTTTCAGTGGCATAAAACAGCTCAAGGAAAGACTCAAAATAATCTTCTAAATGGAAAAATCTGCCAGGTTCTCTGACAAAAGCCTGATCCTCTGGTATAATAAGCATTTAAATTACGAATGAGAAGGACACCTAAAGAAATGAGCAATATAGGCAATGGTGTACATCTAGGAAAAAACAAATGGAAATTATAGTGAGCATAAGCTAATGGGCTCAATTAAAAAGACAACAATCAAACCCAAAGTCACCAACAACGGAGACTATATCTAATTCACAGCAAGCTGTACAAGTATTCTGGGGGGTAAAGGAGGGAGATATAGGATGCATGCTGGGAACAGGGGTGGAGGGAGAACATCACTGGTGATGGGAATGCCCCTGATTCATTGTCACTATGTACCTTAAATATTACTGTGAAAAATTTGTAATTCACTTTGGCCACATTAAAAATGTAAAAAAGAAAATATAAAACTCTTCTAAAATTGAAAAAATACAACTCTAGTTTATGATCTACATTATGCAGCCTAAATCACTAATTTGCAGTGCTTTAATACATTCAGAAAAACTTAGACCACACATTATATTTGCTGCGCCTATCTCAGTTTAATTGCCCTGAAATAATACTATTTTGTTATCAAAACAAAACAAAAAAAAAAAGACAGCAATTCTTTTTATAGTGTTATACAATCCAAAGAATCATTTCTTTGTAGCTAAAGTTCCCCTACTAATGCTCTTGGGGAAGGTCAGGGTCAAAAGCACTTAGTTCTGCCAGAAGAGAGCCTCTCCCTTCCCATTCCACAGGACCCTGACCAGAACAAACACCACATTTAAAGAGATTGATTCAGGTAAGACAGGATACTAGAGAACCTGAGACCTGATAAAATCGCATAAAGATTGAAGCATCTCAACACTTCTTCCAAGCTTAGACTGTGGAATTGCTTTATTCCTATGATGCTGCCATCCCCAGAATAGGCAATGAGAGGGATAACATGAAATTGCCCCCATTTTCCCAATCAAATCACCTTTTTAAGTTACACTGCAGACCAATTTGTTTCCCCTTTCCCATCTCTGCTTTTCATCCATTTTTGATGTTTATAGCTGAAGATAGATTGAAAAATGTCTGGAGAGTTTTCACTGGTGTATTTTCAAAGGAACCAAGGACTTCTCCGGTTTTGATCAATCACTGCACATTTCCAGAAGGTAGCAAATGCTCCATCTTTATGACCAAATACAAGCACATGGCTCCAAAACAAGATGGCACATTCAATGTTATCCAGCTGAAAATATGAATTGTTTTCAATTTAGACACATGATATAGAATCTTGTTAGAATTTCAGGCCTATAACGTGCACACACCAAACTCACCACTACATCCAGCAGATCATTAATGTCTAAGTTCTCCAAGAAAGGTGTTACAAAGTCTGGTGTTACAAAGTCCATCTCTTATCTGCACTGCTTTCAAAATGATCTTTCTAAATTGCTCCTCTGTATTAGTTCTCAATTCCAGCTTTAGATGAGTGTCATTCCAAACACTTTAGGTAGGTGTTATCTCTAGTACAAGGACCACCAAGAGGTGAACTCAAGACTCCAGCCACTTCCTAACTAATAGCCTTTGTCCCAGTTTACTGAACTAAGATTCTGATAAGTGTTTATTCACAATGCCTTAGCCTGGAAATCCTCATCATACCCTTTCCCTGAGCAAATTCATAATCAACTCTCAAGAGACAATTCTCTGTAAAGATTTTTGTGGCCATCTAGTGTGCTTATTTGTCTTTCTTCTTGACTCTTTCAAGCATCATGGATACAACTAGATCACAGAGATCTTGATCTAGATACAACTAGATCATGGAGACATCTAGACAACCCGTTGTATAAATTTCAACCATCTGATGAAGACCCGTGAAGTTTCATTCTTGTCTTCCTACCATAATGTTTGCCATATCTCCATACATAAAAGTGAATGATCTAGTCAAGGATGCAGTAATTTTCAGGTGGGGAAGAATTGTGCCCAATTTATCTATTTATACAACTTAGAACACTCAAAAGCAAATTTTCTGAACTGCTTCCAGGAATTCTATAGCTGTCTGTTATACTGTTATGCAAAGAAAAAGTAATGTCAAATAATATGGACTTAAACGTAATTATAAAATGCAAAGATCTAAAAGCAAAACATAAAACACAGACTTATTCAACTTTTAAGCTGTTCCATTTCTTTTACCCCATCATTTTATAATTCCATGTTCCCTTTTATGGATTGCTAACTTGTATTTTCTCATAATTATATAACACCTATACAAAGAATGACAAAAATCTAACTGTGTATATAACAGCATATGGCTAAGAAAAGATATATAATGTTTTCAACAAGAGTATCCTTAGATTATTACCAAAAAGTTTCTTTCTAATAAAAATTATTTGTGCATTTCCATCGATTGATACAGCTAAAATAGGATTGTCTAATCTTATTTTTATTGGTATGTGACTGCTCAATGCTGAGGCTTGGTTCTGTTTAATACTTGTAGAGAATTTATTCCTTTCATATTATGTAAGATTACGGCAACTCTTATTTCCTGTTTTCCAGATATTGTAATACTTCTGCCAAACTGTTCATCTCTGTTTTTAATTCCCTTGTACATAGTACTGTCTGTATTTCAACATGCTCAAATCTTTATTTTAGCCAATTAGATTATTTCCTACTAGTTTAACATTCAGTAGACAATGTCAAAACTGTAGTATGAAATAATGCTCATAATTAAAAAAATTGGAGACAAAGTTTTTCAAATTCCTTGCATCAGAATTTTATAACCTAAATAATATTTAGAAAAATTAAAGACCAGTAATACTGAAGCACATGGAAATCTGTTTCTTTCACTTACTATATTAGTTTAGTATAATGAATATTCAAATTGAAATGTGGTATCAGTTTTGAGACATGAATTTTTGATTTATGAATGCATGTAAACAAAATAATTTCTATTATTAATTTTATGCATTTGAGTTTAGTTGCACATTAAGAAATAGAAACCACTTTTTCTTAACTATCATGTTAATAAGCAACTATCCCAAATTGTTAGAGTATAATTTGCAATAAGAGTTTGTTAGGTCAAATAAAGTTCTTTATATATAAAATAGATAAGAGGGTAAAAGAAATAGGTTATCAGTGAAAATCGTATAGACAGTTGATTTTAACAGGATCTTGTGAGTCATTGAAGTGGTTTAAAAAAATCAGGAGACCCAAACAATTACCCCTAAACGATTTGAGATTGACATGTTACATATTAAATGACATATTATAGACATATAATATATCACATAAAATATATAGTGTTCCCTAATACTTTACTTCTATTAAATTGCATTATTGCCATTTGACAACATCATATGATTGATTCTTTGTTTTGATTGTTTGTTTTTGGGTCATACCCAGTGATGCTCAGGGGTTACTCCTGGCTCTGTGTTCAGAAATCTCTCCTGGTAGGTATGGGAGACCACATGGGATGTTGGGTATTCCAATCACTATTCATCCCTGGATCAGCTGCAAGGCAAATGCCCTACAGCTGTGCTATCTCTCTGGCACCCATATGATTAATTCTAAATTACTAGTTAATCTACTGATAAACACAGTATGTATTCAAACCTAGTTGTCATTTTTGTACTTAGATTAAAATGCATTTTATTACATTTAAAGTAATAATCGGAGCTTTTATACAAGTTGTTATTTTTATAATTTTGAATTGGCATCTTATCCCTAGTTCAATGGTTAGGTAACTTCTAAGGGGACTTACATTTACTTAATATGAGTTCACATATTGCTTGATACCAAGTAAAATAAATATCAATTTTCCAAGTTCAAATCTAGTTTTAGTGTGAACAACTTTGTCTTGATTTGTTTTGCAAATTGTAGGACTTAAGGACTAATAAATCATAGAAAATACTTAAGAAATATTTTATGGATTATTCTGTATTCATTCATATAAATTACTAGAGAAGCAGATACTCCAAATCAGACAAAAGATTTATGCAACCTGAATAGTAATCTATAAATCAATAAATAATATATTAAATAAAAATGATAGAAACAGGAACTCTTTCCATTTTGTAGCAAGGTCACAGGTTATCTCTCATATATTAAAAAGTCTATGTAAAGGTAAACACAGCCAATTACTCTTTTGGTAGAACATTTCATTAAGGAGCATAATTGCTCTTTGCTAAAATATTATTGTGAAGTAGCTTGATGTTTTTGGAAAAGAAAGACAAGGAAAACTAGTATTATCAATGGAACTACTGGGAATATTTTAGTAAAGATGGTACTATAAATTGGTTTCTGTAGCTCCAAGGGTGAAAGTAGTAGTTTGAATTCCAGAACTTAAGGGAAAAATGTCTAAATCTCTCTTGACTTACAGATGGGCTTGGAGATAAGAGAGTTACTAATAGTGGAGAAGCTACACTAAGACAATAGCACAAAGTGTCACTAAAATGAACATATGTATCCTACTCTAGATCATTTTTTTGTTCTGTGCTTCCTTATTTCTGGGTGAGGAAACTCTGTGACTTTCAGAAGTTAAATATCTCATGAAAGTGACTCTGTGGTGGAGCTGGGAACTTTCAAAGTTCAATCTCTAAACTGTGGCATCAACTTGTATTTCATTTTAGTTAGTGTGGAATCCTGCAGGCTATACTCTAAAATTTGTCATTCCAAGAAATTCCAAGAAAACTTAATTATAACCATTTGCTTTGACAGATGCACAGCTTTAAGAAGCTGGGGTATAGTAAATTTTATCTCAGTGGCTGTTTCTAGTAAAATTAGCAGCTGCAGCACTTTTAGAGGTCTTCCAAAGTTCATGCTCAAATAATTTCTAGTCCATTATAAATAAACTAACCTCGTTAACAATTCTGTTGCATATGTGGAACAGGAAAAATGGGAGAGCTGTAGGATTTGGAGAACTTCTATGTGCACTGCACATAATAAATTTTATTCCTGTAAGTCAGAAGCAGTAGCAGAAAATGCAGTGGTATGTTTTTGTTGGCACAAAATACCTTTTTTTTTTGTCAGAAAGCAATTCTAAAATGCACATTTTCTGCACATTTATAAGCTTGTTAGAGAAGTCTATGACTCAACGGATAAACTCACAATTATTTAAATTCTGGATAGCAAATCAATCATCGTTATCATGATATAACACTTAAGTTTCTAAATGAAAATTAGGTTTCACAGTTCATAAAACAAAATAAACTTACTTATCTTATCTTTACATTTTTTTTTTGGCCATACCTTGTGATAATCAGTGGTTACTCCTGGTAGTGATTGGGAAAGCACATGGGATGCTGGACCATATGGGATGCCAGAAATCGAATCATTATTGTCTGGGAGCAATACAAGCATCCTACCTGCTGTACTCTCACTCTGGCCCTGAAATGGGTTTATTTTAAATGATAAGTAGCAGGGTTATAGAAAATAAAATTTTATCTTATCTAATAAAGTTCTTCTATGGCTTAAAAATAAATCAGAATTTTGGGGGCTGGAGAGATAGCATGGAGGTAAGGCGTTTGCCTTTCATGTAGAAGGTCATTGGTTCGAATCCCGGCATCTCATATGGTCCCCCGAGTCCGCCAGGAGCGATTCCTGAGCGTGGAGTCAGGAGTAACCCCTGAACACTGCTGTGTGTGACCCCCAAAAAACAAATAAAAAATCAGAATTTTAATTCATCTACATAAACGATAATAGAATCTCACAGAACTCAATGAAGAATACTCTGTCAGATGTTGGTTTGAACTTAAACCTCTTTCTAGCCTTGTGACATTTGTCAAATCATGGGGAAATGATTAAAGGCACTTCATTTGTTAATGTGTGAAACTGTTTATGACTCTAGAACATGAACATCATAAGGGGTAAATTAGCCTGACCGCTAACATAGTACCCACACAGAAGAAGTGTTTATAAATCTTAGTTAATTTACTCTTGCTTTGAGAATTGCTTTGTAGATTGAAATAAATTGTCTAAGTAGAGTATCTTCTAAGACTTTTTGGTAAAATATATGGCAAAAATAAAAAAGAACAATCTATCCTCCTCAGACACACATTTCATAGTCAATAAGCCCTTTGACTTTATTTTCTGGTAGTTAACTCTAGATATTATCATATCAAGATAGTGGTATTATAGTTGGGTAGGTTGCTAAACTGCCAAGTTGATCTCCAATAGATCTTTATGAAGTAAGTGCAAATTCAAGGCTTACTTCTCTGTTCATGATCACTCATACTATATGCCTGCAAGTTCCTGACTTGCATTACTATCTCTCTGGCCAGAACAAGTTTTTCCCATGAGACATCATTCATACAATTAGGAAGCGAGTGGTAGTAATAAAAAAAGTAAGCTCTTACATTTAAGTGATGAATACAATACATAATAAGCAGCAAAGGAATATTTAATAGTACAGTCAGTAGACTGTTTGCCTGGCACGCGACTGACCTCAGTTAGATCTCTGTCATTTCATATGATTCTCTATGCCTATCAGGAGTGATTTCTTGAGCACAGAGTTGCTGGGCATGACCCCAAAGCAAACAAAACCCAAAAGCAAACAAAAAGAAACAACACTAAATTTACAATTTCAAACAAAAATGATTCAATGGGGATTAATTAAGTGCTAAGGTCCATTTACTAACAATTACATTCTTTTTTTAGAAATTTTATTTTATTGAAATCATTGTGATTTATAAATTCCTTTATAGTTGGGTTTTAGACATACTATGAATCGGAGCCAATCCATCACTAGTGTCCACTTCCTTCCATCAATATTCCCTATACTACTATCCTGTCCCACAGTCTGCCAATATAAGAGGGCCATTTTAAATTTAGATTGTTATAGTTTGGGTCTCCAGATTCCATTGTTGTTGACTCTGGCCTGGATATTTAGTCCTGTTCTTTCTTAAAACTACCAATGCACATGATATTGCTTGGCCCTTGGACCCCATCCTTTCAGATTTGTATTTCTCCTCTTCCACTCAATTTCTTTTCTTCTCATTTTACTGTGGGGGCAAGGGTATTCAAGATAATTCCCATTTATACCATTGCTTTTGTTCATGCATCCATTCTAAATACCACATATAAGTGATATTCTGTATTCATCCATTTTCTTTTTTCTTGTTTCATTTAATATCTTCTAGTTCCATCCATATTGCTGAAAGTTGCATGATTGCATAATTTCTTACAGCTATGTAGTGTTTCAGTGTAAATATGTCCCACATTTTCAGAATCCACTCATCTGTTGTTGGAAATCTAGATTGATTCCAAGTCTTACCTATTGTACTGAGTGCTGCAATGAATATCAGTGTGAATATCCTTTTTTGGACAATTTTTTTTTATGTCCTGGGGATAGATAACCAAAAGAGGGATCACGGACATATGGTAGCTCAATTTAAATCAGTGGTATTACAAGATGAAGATTATCCACATAAATTGGGTAACTTAACATGATACTGAATAGCTGCCTTAAAATCCTTCCCTTCGTCTTTATGGAAAAATGTTTACTCAACTCTGTACAGAATACAATGCAGATGTGAGTTTATGTATGGGTTAGAAAGTTCCCATTAGTAATCAAGGGGATTTCCAGACCCACTCTTGGAAATATTTTCCAAAGGGTTCAATGTTGGTGTTTGAGGATGCAGAACTGCATAGATTCTATGGTGTTCTGGATGCTAGAGTCACCTTAACATTGCATGGGGGTCTATAAGGCTACGTTTGATAGTATTGAGGGGCATGTAATGCCAGGTATGAACTGAGGTCCCGGTGAATGCAAAGCAAGTGCCCCTGACCTCTGAGCTTACTCTGACCTTAAGATATAAGCAAAAACTTACGGATCATTATATTTGGAAATTTCCATCATATGAAGAGAACAATTGGTGGATTCTTCATTGAAGCATGCTGAGATAAACATTAATTAAGGAGATGGAGATTTTTAGTCTCAGACTATTCATGACTATTTAAAAAACAATAAGGAAGCATTCCTTATTATGAAGTTAGGTCATCTACTAATAGAAAAATCTCTGAATAGCCTTTATGTATTTATTTTGGTTTGGGAACCACACCCAATAGCACTCAGGGGTTAGCTACTTCTAGCTCAGTTCTTAGGATTTGTTTCTAGTGGTACTTACTGGTGCTCTGATTATATCTAGAATTCAACATATAAAGCATGTGCTCAACCCGTTGAGAAATTTCTCTGCTTGTACCAGTGTATTCACAAAAATAATTACCTTTTTTGTTTCTAAATAAAGTTAAACTGCAAGAATTTTCTTCTTCATATTAAATAAATTTCGAACTTTCACGTGTTCTACACTATTTATCCAGATAGTGTTGCATAGCACAACAAGGAGAGAAAAATTTCTCATTCCCCTTCTATTAATTGAGCTCTGTTTTCGACCTTCTTTCATAGTGTTTTGAATCTGCTGGAAATCTGACATGCAGAACTAAAGGTAACAGATGGCTGCATCTCCAAGCTAGATCAAGTCTTATTAGATTAATTCTTCTGTGTATGTTCAAATACAACTCTAATCAAAGCCAAGGAGGCACTTGCTATTAAAAAATCATAATACCAAGCTTGAAGTTCACCTTCCTAGATAAACTTTCCTTTTTGTTTCAACACTTGATTAAAAAACAAATATGTATCCCCAAAATATGGATTTCATGAAACATTACAATGTTTTTAAATACAAAAATGTATTACATCTTCAGTTCCATCTATTTCTTAGCATTATAACTAGAGTTAATGAGCAAACATTCTAAATCCTTAATCAGTCATATTAGATATATATTCTGTCATTTAAATAAATTGCTATTAGATACAGAATATAAGTATTCTACTTCTTTTTATTTATTTATTTATTTATTTATTTTTTTGGTTTTTGGGTCACACCCAGCAGTGCTCAGGGGTTACTCCTGGCTTCATGCTCAGAAATTGCTCCTGGCAGGCACGGGGGACCATATGGGGCACCAGGATTCGAACCGATGATCTTTTGCATGAAAGGCAAATGCCTTACCTCCATGCTGTTTTTTTAGATGTACATATGTCATTTCTTACAGGGTTATGGTTATAGAAGAATACACTAAATGTAACATTGACTTTAACATTGGTTAAATCAACTCTTACAAGAAAAATGTAGATAGCAACTTTGTCTTTTAAACTGTTAAACTATTTATATAACATGCATGCTAAGAATATTTGCAAAAGACATTGGAGGTGGCAGAATATAATATCCAACTCTAATTTTATTTTTTTATTATATAGGCTATAGAGCTCTTATAAAAGTTAACCTAATGACTATTATAAAGATGACTTTCTAAAACTTGATCTAAAATAAAAATCACTCTGGTTGATAAATCTAATTAACTGAGTAGAATATTTAATATAAATAAAATATTATGCTTTCATTTTTACATCTCCAAAATTACAATGATTTCATATTAATGCCGAGTATCTTATGAGCATTTTCATATATTTATGTAAACCCATGTCTTGATACATATTTATTAACAAGGTTCTCATCTATAGCTTGTTCCATGTTTCAGTGAGTATACACACATACAGTCACATACAAACACCATTATACTCTGAATTAAAGAAAAACAAGTCAAGATAAATTTGTCTTTTAGTAAAAGTAATACAATTCCTTTGTGTGTATGTGTGTGTGTATGTTATGTTCTAGCATACCTCAACAGTCAGTATTTTAACTTCCCCTTTTTTGAAATGTTTTGAGATAAAATTTGGGGCCTCATAGAAGTAAGACATGTACTTTATTACTTTCCATATTCTCTAATTATATTTATACACTCCACATTAATATTTTATGATTAACAGCACAAATTAAATCTGACACATATATATATTAGAGATAAAATGCATTTATCATAAAAAGTTTAATAAGATTATTTCTCAGGATGTCAATTCAATAGCAGTGGTTTGGATATTTGTCTTGCATGCAACCTACCCAGTGGCTGACCCATATGGTTGCCTGAGCCAGCCAGGAGTGATTTCTGAACACAGAACCAAGAGTAATGTCTGAGCAGCGCTAGGTGTCATCCAAAAAGAGAAAAAAAAAAGATTATTTCCTAACACTTATTTGGGTAGCATTCTTTTAATCAGTTATTATATTCTATACATCTAAGTGTGTGGTTTTATAGATTTTTCACTGTACTTAGCCATATATATATATATATATAAAGACTATAAAAAGAAGGCAATTACATATTTAATAAGTCTATTCCCTAGTTATACACATGATTTGTATATTCTTGATTCTTGATTCCAAGAATATGTCTACAAAATGTCTACAAATACAATTTTTCAAGATCTCAGGTACATAAAACAAACAAACAAAAAAATCCAGAATGTTCTTTAAACTTTGTAGGTCATTACTTGCATTCTTATTTTCCTATTAATTAGTAAATGTTTACTTTAGCTAAAAATAATTGAGTCTAGAGCAATAGTAGAGCAGGTAGGGCTTTTGCCTTGCACCTGGCAGCCCAATGGCTCCCTGAGTGTACCAGGAGTGATTCCTGAAGACAAAGACAGGAGTAAGCTCTGAGCACTGCTTGGTGTCATCTGGAAACAATAACAACAACAATAATGTTTTTGCCTAACGTTTTTACTTGAAATTTAAATACTGTGATTTAAAAAAAAACTGTTAATAAAAGAGTTGTTTCAGGCATTCATTATTCTATTACATGTGTCCTTTCCTCTACCAATATTCTGCTTCCCTTATATCTCTCCAAGCCTGTTCCTATTAGCTAGCACAAACATTTTTACTTCCCAGTTCTTCTTACAACTAAAATGGCAAAGAATAATCAGAAAGTAAATCAATGAAAATAATGTTTTAAAGTAGCTAGTAATTTCCATAAGCCAATTAAAAGAAATTAGCATAAATATGAGGTATCAATTTTATTTAAAGCAAATATAATATTTTCTTTTCCATACCCGGCAGCGCTCAGGGGTTACTTCTGGCTCTGTGCTCAGAAATCACTCCTGGTAGGCACAGGGGATCATATGTTATCCAGGATCCAACTTGGTCCTGGGTCGGCTACTTGCAAGACAAACGCCCTACTGCTGTGCTATATCTCTGGACCTAATATAATATTTTCTTGCTATAAGAACTTATCAAGGAGAAATAATGAACTAAATTTAAGTGAAAAAGTTCCATACTCATAATCAACTAATAGAGACTCCTTAAAATTGAAAGGAATATTTCAGTATAATCTTAGTAATGCTCTAAGACTTAAAATGGTAAAGAAGTTCTTTTTGATCTTCCTCTTCCTCTTTTAACTTTGGGGCCATGGCCAATAGTGCTCAGGACATATTCCCGGTTCTGTGCTCAAGGATTACTTCTGAAGGTACTGGGGGATCACGTGAGTTTTTCAAGATTAAATTGGGGAGAAATTATGTTCAAGGCAAGTGTTTTAACCCCTGTACTATTGCTCTTACCAATTTACTAATTTACTAATTTAACCTTTCACAGAATTAGCAGTGATCTGCATTGCAATAACAAGGGAGGAAAAAAAAAAACAAATGCTTTATAAGGAAATTTTGGACTGGTATGATTATTTATCATGGGAAGTTAAAATAATGTATTTTCATCTCCTGTCTTTTTCCATAAACAATAACTAGAATGCCAAGACCCAAACATAAGAAATGGTAAAATTATATATTTTTTCTTCTTTTTGGAGCAGAAATAGCAATGCCAAGTTCAGTTTGTTCCATTGGTTCTAAGCCAAATAAATGTCAAAAAATAGTGAAAAGCCTGATGACATTTGTTGCTATTATAGTCCTTCAAGACCACTCAGATCTCTGTGCTGTGGGAACACAATTACCTGAGTGCCTATAAAGTCATTTTCTGAGATAAAGACAGGCAGGCAGGCAGGCAGGCCAACACCAACCTTGAGAATAAGAACAGAATTTCCTGAATGGAAAAGCAGATATTCTGTATATTCCTTGTGATTTAGTCAAAACCAATGTGACAAATTAATCTTCATTTTATAATGACAGTTTATAGTTTAAGTAGCATAATTGTTCACCTATAATATAGCATCCTAGTTATTAAAGTAGGGAAATTTCATCGTATTCCTATGTCTTTAAAGAGAGAAACTTGAAGGCAGAGAAATAACATAAAAGAGCAAAAGGTTTTTCTGGTCTTATTGTGAATGTATTAGAAATAAATTTACTAAATCCCAGAGGGTTGCTAGACATTTTTATTATGAATTAATGAGAATCTCTTCAAGACAGTCTGGTTGAACAAAACATACTTGGAAAATTATATTTGAAGTTTAGAAATTCTAAAGTATTTTAATTTTTTAAAAAATATTTATTGAAATGATACTGTGTTGGGGGTTGCCATCAGCAGCATAAAATAAAACTAACTTCTGGATTTCTACTATTTTAATATAAATTTTAATAATGTATATTTAATATGCTTATAAATATAATCTCACAAATACAGTTATTTCTTCCTCTTAAAGAAAATAACCCTTTCGTATTGCATTTCACAGATGTGTGTTAGAATACCTTAAAGTTAACACAAAGTGTTAAAAATACAATAAACATGTATTATACTGCTAGTATTTTAAAAGACCAGAGAGTAACTGTAAACAAGTTATGACACCAAGTTACCCTGACAAAGTATAGAACTCAACTGAAAATGAGACACCTCCAAGCAGAGTTTTCATGGGTGCAACTGAGATCCCCAACATTCTGTGCTCACTGGGCTTTCCTCTGTCTGATACCATGGCCTTTTCTTTACTAATTCTTTCTTATTGGATCTCTCTGGTTCATCTTTACTGAAAGCTTCTTTGCATTTTCTGTTCCAGAAATTCTGAAAATGAGAGATTTACATCTGTTTGTACTTCTTATCTTCCTGGAGGATCACATTGGTTTACTTTTAAAATTTCTAATCCAACTGCTTGTCTCACCCACAATCTCTGTTTGAGGGTTTTGTTTTTCCTGCTCAAGCTTTAGAAAATGGCCCTTTTAAGTAGCATAATAGATGGTGTGTAAACAACTTGCTAGAAACTTGGTTGCAAAATTCTAAAATGGAAATAGCTGTAGAGATCCAAGTGTGAACTACCACCCAGAAGTCTTAACCCAGAGAACCACAGTACTCAGCAAGCTAACTAGATGAATTCAAGTTTTAAAAATCTACAGAATTGCACTAAGACTATAAACTGGAACAGATAACCCCTCAGAGAATTTACACAATGGGTTCATGTACCAGCAGACATTTACACACATACGCACCACATGTGTCACTTTGCATGTGGAAAAAGAAACCGTATGATCTGAAAAATATCAACTTGACGAGACTTTTTGAGATAATTTCATTTCACTCATATCACTAATGTTCCAGGATTAAGTTTTGAAATGATTAGCATCAGTTCCTTGAATTCAGTTATTTTACAACAGTTGCACACAGAATGGGACAATCATTTATATTGAGAGTTGCCAAACAATTTTAATTTTCCAGTATGACATTTATTTAAAAATAATCAGTTTTGGGGCCAGAGTGATAGCAGAGTGGTAGGGCATTTGTCTTGCACGCAATTGACCCAGGACTGGGTTCAATCTCTGGTGTCCCATATGGTCCTCCTTGCCAGGAATGATTTCTGAGCACATAGCCGGGATTAACCCCTGAGCACCACTAGATGTGACCCACAAACCAATCAATCAATAAAGTTTAAAAAAACATCATTAGTTTCGATTATAATGTAAAAATATCACCACTGGGTGTAGTTATAATTATTATCAGTTACTGGGTGTGGCTCAAAACCCCTCCAAAAATAATCAGTTTTGAAACTGGAGAGAGCATAGTAGTAGGATGTTTGCCTTGGATGCAACAGACCTGGGAGGGTCCGGGTTTGATTACCAGCATCCCATTTGGTTCTCCAGCCTGCCAGGGGCGATTTCTGAATACAGAGCCAGGAGTCACCCCTAAGCACCGCTGAATGTGGCCCACAAACCAATCAATCAATAAAATTTTTAAAAAATTATTAGTTTTGATGATAATATAAAATTGTATGGGAACTGTTAACAAATCATTTAATTTTTCCTCTAGAGGGAAATTAAAAATTTTATATTCCATAAAAGTTTAAGTTTCTGAGCATATAGCCAGGAGTAACCCCTGAATGTCACCAGATGTGGCCCAAAAAAACAATTTATACTAAGGAGATACCAAAATCCAATGTTTTGATATTTTTTGTTAGTATACTAACACAAGCTGTCTATATTCTCCATAAGAAATAGACCTATACAAATTCCCATTCCCTAAACTAACTATTTTTGTTCATCTGCCACATTATTTCTTCCACTCTATTAGATCACTTATTTCAGTCATTCTATCTGCATCACAAATTCTTATCTTCTATAAAAAATCTAATAATGCTAAGCACAGTAGTGTTTCATCAGCTTTTCCAAAATTTTGGACTTTCCTTGGGAGTAGTGCTGGTGGACATTGAGCCTTACTGCACCAGAGCAGCCCTGCATTGCCAGCTCCAAGCAAATAACCACCAGACTCAGTGTTGCTGGTCCAAATATTACTGAGTGTCCTTGAGCTGTTCCCAAGAACAGCTAGGGAAAAATCCCAAATATATGTTCTCAGTACATTTTCACATTCACGACGAACAAGATCTTATGCCAGAGATTGCATAAATTACTGAGCATGCAGTAAAAATCATTTCCTTTTCTGAGGTATTGCAGTTTAAAGATTCAATGAAGGATTCTCAAATGAGTTTTTGTTTTTGTTCCTTTTAGACCACACCCAGTTACCCAGCAATGTTCAGTCCATCCTCCTGGATCTGTGCCCAGAAATCACTCCTAATGGGGTTCTAAGAAACATACTGGGCAGGAATTGAGCCTGGGTGGTAGGCAAGTGCCCTATATGCTATAATATTGCTCCTGCCTTGTCAGTCTGTTAATCTCTTGTTCTAGTAAGAGAAACACAAGACTTCAGAGTTGCAAGAGTATTTTTCCAAGGTATCTATATTAACTTTATGGATTCCTATTATGCTAAATATGTACATCCATTAATTTTTCTTAGCTTTCAAGCTTCCTAAAAAAGAATTTAATAAATTCTGCAAATGCAACAGTAGTCAGTTGAGACTGGCTTAATGGGTTTAATATTGCTATTTTTATTTCTTTCCAAGCATGGTTTTATACACTTAATGAATCTGACTGTTGCTTAAGCTATTTACAGTTCCTGCAGATAAACATCTGTCATCAATAGTCACTTATTTCATTGCTTGGTTTTGTTTCATGTCACGAGTCAGAAGCTTCTGACTTTGCAAATATAAGCATATGGCGGGTCATGTGTCACATGAATGATCTTCACAGTCCCCAAGATAAAAGGGTCATTCAATAAGTATTAAACAACATTGCTGCTAATCAATAAACATGGGATGGGGGCAAGGCATGGTGCCTGCAGCAATTTTCCCATTTTCTATGAGTTTGTTTTCATTTCTGTTCATCAATGTCTTCTGGACAAACCAGGGCTTTTAGAAAGACTAACATATTCAAGTTCAGGTCTCTGCTCTGAGTCAGCTGAATGATGACATGTGGAAAGTGCCTTTTCTCCTCAAATGCTCCAGAACACCACTTAGTGAGTGAATTAGCACTGGGTGAAATGAATATGCACTTTAAAGTTGCTCTTCAGTTAACTTCGAGATAGAATCTGAAAGCATAAATGCTACAGAACTATCTTCCCTTTTACCCTCTGTGAAGTGTCTAACTTTATAGCCAGCACAGAGTATCTTTCTTTGAGAAGCATGGCAAAGAAGGATGCACTCAGTGATTCTCAACTCAAAGCACATTTGCCTTATAGGAGAAACTTGGCCAATCTGGTGTTCTTGTTTAAGTTCCCAAATAAAGGATAGGGCATGTAACTGGCACCTACAAGCACTGCTAAAACTAAATCATGGCTTCAGTTACAGAACGACATCCTTTTCCCTTCACAGATTTGCATATTCTTACCTTGTGCATAGTAGGAAAATTATCTCAAAGAGCCCCATTTCCTAGTACTGAATTATAGATATAAATGCAATACATATCTGTTGATCAATAGCAAAAAAGGGAATTCAATAGATTGCAGGGAAGATTAAAATGAATTGCTTAAGAGCATATTTCTGACTAAAGGATAAATTTTTCAACACCTGGAGGAAGGCTTAAGAGAAAATAAGGGTGTTTTAGATAACATACCAAAAGGTTTTGATTATTTAGCAAAACTATTAAAAATGACCAAGGTAGCATGTGTCACATGAAAGATGTTCCCAGTTCCTAAGACAAGAGAGTTGTTGAAGCATGAAAGAACCAGTTCCTTTCCTGTTGACTTTCTAAGTCCACTCCTGAGACGTGTGAAACCCTAGCAATGTTTGTTATATGGCTCCTGAATATATAATACAATTCAAACACATTTCATAATACAACGACTAAAAGAAAAAATTCTTTTGAAAAATGTTTCTTTTGAATTATCCAAAAATAAAATAATTAATGGGACCACTTTTAAATCAGTATTAAGAGTTGTTAGAATCAGCTATTTGAAAGCAGAAAAAGAGAACAAGATGCAACAAAGCAAACCTTTCTAATACTAGCTGCCCCTTCATCAAAGTAATAAACTTTACATTGAAATTTACAATACACTCAGGAGGTGGAATAATAAATTCCCAGTATATATATATATATATATATATATATATATATATATATATATATATATATATATATATGAGGTTCATGAAATATGTTCTGGGAAAATCTGGATTTTTGTCTTTCAAATGTATCAGATCTATGTGCCATGAAATCAAGCATGTATTTGAATTACTTTCTATACGTACTTATAAAAAGCAACTTGTTAATTCAGAAATAAAATGATCTGACACTTAAGACCATTAGGAGACAAAATGATTAGATTCCTTTCTATGGTGGCTATTCTCGCTTATGCATACCCC
>PVKC010006470.1:0-31095 GCA_004027635.1 Crocidura indochinensis
AAATGAGTAAAAGAGAAAATAAGGAGTTGAAAAAACACCCCTGTTTATGGTTTGGAATTATTTTTTTTGTTTGTTTTTGTTTTGGGGCCACACCCAGTGATGCTCAGGAGTTACTCCTAGCTATGTGCTCAGAAATCGCTCCTGGCTTGGGGGACCATATAAGATGCCGGGGGATTGAACAGCAGTTTGTCCTAGGCTAGCGTGAGCAAGGCCTTACTGTTTGCACCACCACTCAAGCCCCTGGACTGTAATTATTAATGTCAAAAATAGCAATTTTTTCCTAAAGCATTATACAAATTCAACACATTCTGCATGACCAATGTCATATTTAGAGACATAAATTTAACCAAATTCTGGTAAAATTTATTAGATTAATAAAATGCCCTGAATACCCAAAATATTACACAGTCAAAGACAGGAGGATTTATTTTTCACAACTTTAAGTTATACTATAAAATGATAATCTTCAAGACAGTGTGGTAACTGGAATAAATACAGACTCTTAGAAGAGTGAAATAGAAGTGAAAGGCCAGAGAGCTCAGGTTAACAAATCTTTGACATAAATGATGAATTGAAGATGAATAAGAATGAATGGAAGGAATGAAAGGATGAATCCATTCAGTGAATGGATTTGGGAAATTTGGTCAGTCAGCTATCTCACATCTTTAAAATATATCAATTAAAATGAGTTTAGGACCATAATATCAGAACTGAATCTATACAGAAGAAAACATACAGAGAATCTTTAATGAATTGAGTCTAGCATCATCTTTGATCATCCAATGCCCTCGTTTTTCCAATGGAAGCAAAATAAAAATGAGGCAAAATTCCAGGATTTGAACCATCATCACTTTGCATGCAAGGCAAATGCCCTACCTCCATGCTATATCTCTGGCTCTGCAAATTAACCAACTTCTGAATTTTAAGAGCAATGATAAGAATGCACAGATAACCCACAAATATTTGAATGAGTATTTACCTACCATCCATCTAACAAAGAGTCAATATTCAAGATACATAAAACATTTGTAGAACAATACATTTTAATTGATTCCCACGTAAAGCAATAAATATATACTTCCTTTAAAATTGTACAGATGACCTTTATATATATATATGTAAATAGAATACATTATTGAAGAAATGCTCTCCTCACTACCACAAGAGAAAATTAACTGAAAACAGCAATGAGATATCACTTCACACCACTAAGATTAACACATATATAAAGTAACAGAAACAGTCAGTACTGGCATGGAGAAAAACAAACTCATATTCTCTTATTGTATCCTACAATAAGGTCAAATGGTCAAATGAACAACCTCTTTGGAAAACAACATGGCGTATCTCAAAAAAATAAAAGAATTGAAATTACATATGACTAAGCAATTATCCTTCTTAGCATCTTGCCCCAAAAGTTTCTATTTCTAAGAATATTTTTGTTCCTATGCTTCTTTGCCCTTATTATTCATCATAGCCAAGATCTTGAAACATATATCACCTCAAGCAGTTCTCAGGGTTATTCCTAGCTCTGCACTCAGGGATCACTTGTGGCAAGCAGAGGACACTATATATAATGCAGGAAATCAAACTTATGCCATGTACAAGGCACACACCTTATGGACTGTACTATCACTCTGACTTCTTCAAATTTATTCTTATAAACCAATAAATAAGATACATTTGATTTAATATTTTGATTAGTAAGTACAAATACCATTTTAAATTATTCAGAAAGTAAAAATAGCTTATTAGAGGTTTATTTTGTACTCTTAATTTTCACACAACTAACTGACTACTAACACTAACATTTTTTCATACCAGTACATATTGTTTGTCTAGAAAATTAGTTATATTTATGTTTCCACTATTCAACTAATGATGGTGCCTCATTTTTATTTTTATTTATCATTTTATGGTTACATAACATGGTTATAATAGTGTTCATGTGAAAAATTACTTCACAGCCCATTGTGCATAATTCCCTCTACCAATGTCTCTGTTAATTTATTTCCATTTCTTTTCATCCATGCTCCTCATTGTTTGGTTTTCTGCATTTGCTACAAGACAGAAAGTTTGCCATTCTTTGATATAATCTACTTTTTAAAAAAAATGTTTATTGTGGCCAAAGTGAATAACAAATATTTCACAGTAATATTTAAGGTACATAGTGACAATGAGTGAAGGGCATTTCCACCACCAGTGATGTCCTTCTCCACCCCTGTTCCCAGTATGCATCCCATATCTCCCTCCTTTACTTCCCAGAATACTAGTGTAACTGGTCCTCACTTGTATGACTTGCTGTGGATTAGGTATCTATTCTGTTGTTGTTGACTTTGGGTTTGATGTTCAGTTTTGATCATTTTTTATTTCCACTAAATGTTCATTCGAGTGCTTCATTTTTTCCCCTTAATTTATGAGGCTGAACAAGATGATTCAATCGATGTGGCTTTGTTAGAGATATAGAAAAAGAAAATGTTAAAGAAGAAAGAAAGAAAAAAACAACTAGGAGAGATCCTTCTAGGCGTTATAGATATCAGTTTAGTAGAGTGAAGGGAAAAAGAAGAAAAAGACAATGAGACCAAAAAAATATAACAAACAAAAACTAACAAAGCAATAATAAGAAAAATACAAAAAGTGCAAACAATCAAACAAAACAAACAAAACCAAAGCCAACAACAATGAAAAGGACAAAAACAAAAAACAAAAACAAAAAGAAACCTCAAAGACATATTAAGTATTGGGGAAGTTAGAACAGGTATTCCCTTGGCCTAAGAGATTTCAGGTTTCTCCGACCTTGAAACATAATCTACTTTCTAACACTGCCTCTCTATATGACAGAAAAGAAAAAAAAGCAAGAGATGATGCGCTTTAAGAAATAGCATCCTGGGGCCTGGGAGATAGCATGGAGGTAAGGCGTTTGCCTTTCATGCAAAAGGTCATCGGTTCGAATCCCGGTGCCCCATATGGTCCCCCGTGCCTGCCAGGAGCAATTTCTGAGCATGGAGCCAGGAGTAACCCCTGAGCACTGCCGGGTGTGACCCAAAAACCAAAAAAAAAAAAAAAAACCAAGAAATAGCATCCTGAGCCAAAGAGTTAGTACAGCAGGTATGGACCCTTGCCATGCACACAGCAGACCAGGATTCAATCCCTGGAACCTTATATGGTCCCCCACGTCCTTCCATGTGTGATTTCTGATTGCAGAATCAGAAATAACTCTTGAGAACATAAAGATATGGCCCCAAACAAAGAAAAAACATCTTATAATTAGGAAAGTGACTTGTAGTCATCCCATGTCTAAACTCAATTCATAATAATTAATTTTACTATTTAATAAGGGATATGTGATAATATCATGTTAATTTGGGTTTTTTTTAAAGCTTTATGGAGCACTGCATTGGACATGCCTGGTTCAATAAAATTGATGCGCATTTTATTTTTCATAAAATGATAGATTTCATGTGTTTCCAGCTGTGATAGTTTAATTCTGACTAGAAATAATAGTTCGACATAAGTGAAAGTATATTTTAAAAACGTTAAATTGTATTGACATTTTGGTAAAAATATTTCAAAGAATTAATAGGATTATTAAATTAATATAAGTGATAAACTATTAGGATATTTTTTTTAGAAACAAATGGTATTTTCTGAGATTCTAAAAATATTTGAGGCACACTGTGCACCCTGTTTCATGCATATGGTTCCCAAATGTACGTGTTGTCCACATATCCCTCTTAAGATGTATACTTTAATATGTTTATACCTTAAGTCTGGGACACGATATGGGCTCTATTCAACATTGGAGAATTCTATTGTCTCTCTTGAAAGTGTTATTTTCTGATTCTTATCATCTCCTTTTTTTTTCTCAGTACCTCCTCTAAATAAAACTTGTTTTTACTTAAAAAAAAATTGAGCTTGTTTGACTCAACTCTATTGTTTTGGCAGGCATATACTTGCCTTTTATTTGATTTAGATATAAATATTTTATCCTTTCCTTGTAAATCACTGCTAATGTACTTATACTTTTATATGAATCATATGGATAGAACATACATCAATAACTTAATTTGAATAATTACTATATTAGTAAATGTATATTAAAGAAAATGTTAATTTTTCTTCTATTAGAGAAATTAATTTTAAATAAAAATAAATGATAACACAAAAACAACTGCAGTAGTCTTTATAGATAGGTCATATGGCACGTAATATTTTATACATATAAATATATTAAGATAAAGAGAATAATATCTCTAAAACATGGCAGATTGAATTAAATGAGATTAGTTATTAGGTACTTTGGGTTTGTAAATTCCCTCACAACTATTTTGAAATTAAATTTGCAATTTTATAGTTTTTAAACTTACCTATAATACTAATTGTTTCTTTTGATAGAATTACTCCACATGAGAATGCTATAAAACTTTCACCATAGGAAAAAAAATTGAGTGCTTATGCTTTGCCTAGGAGATCATAGTTGGGATTGCATATTTGAAACTAGTAAAATTGTTGGTGGACAGTTCTCTACACAAGACCATTACACAGGTAATAGTAAAATCTATGGGATTCACTATTTGAGTGTCAATATTAATTTTAAATGTATGACCAACACTAGTAGCTCATCTAGCATGCTAAATGTCTACAGTTAGTAGATGATAAAGGTAGTACTGTCAGCAGTTATTATCCTTCTTCACAAGTAATTATTAAAGTTTGTCAGATGTGGTCCATAGGTTGAATTTCTGAAGGTAAGAATACATCTGTGTTGTCACTGGGAGACTGTGAAAATAACTCATTTGTGCAATGATAGAGGTTTGGCCTCAGGAAGTAATAAATCAAAGATGACTTCAAGGTTCCAAACATGAATGACTGGGGTAATGCTTTCTTAATTAAATCTTTCCTTTTTTATTATTTTGCCTTCTTTTCTTCACTTTCTTACCTTCTCTCACTCTCTTTTTTTAGTAGGGCATTTTTAAGTGAGGTTTATTAAGATGATTTATTACTTATTAATTTTTTCTTGGGTATTAGGTATAGATAGAATGCTTTTATAAAAACATTTTAAAATCATTATGCTTTTAAGATATAATCTTACACATGGAAAATTATTAACCAATCATTTTAGAGCATCAAATCTCACAAAATATGTCTTCTAAAATTTTTTTAAAATCTTTTAAAAATCTTTTTAAACATTTTTAAAAATTTTAAAAACTTTCTTTAAAAAAACCTTTTAAAATATTTTCACTGGAGTGGGCAAGGCATGTACCTTGCATGTACGTGATGCAAGTTCAGTTCCTGGAATGTCATATGATTCCCTGAGCACTTCTAGGGATAGTTCCTGAGTCTGGAGGTTAGAAGTAAACCCTGAGCAACATGGGCGTGCCATGCCACCTCTGAAGCAATACATCGACATACATATATGCACAAAAAGGAAAGTATTTTAATTTAGAATCAATCAACTAAGCCTTTAAGCTACTAAGAATGAGCTAAGCCTTTAAGTTACTCAGAATTACTAGAAAGCCCTATTTTATGTGTCTATTCTGATTAATGAAATAAATAACTGAATAGTCTGGAGAAAAGTTCCTACAATTCTATACCTGCATAGCGTAGATAAATTCTCTATCATTTTGCCTTTATCCCAAACACATATTGAAATGAATGCTCTATTATATATTTCCTTTAGCTACTTTTAGATCTTCTTGTTAACAAGAAGGCTCAATTGCAGGCTCATTTATATATTATTTTATCCTTAATCTTTGGTGTTTGATTAGCTATGTATCATTGAATTAGGTTTCACTTCATATTTAAGTATTTTTTTATTTTTGGAGGGCACACCCAGTTTTGTCTACCTCCTTGTTCATGGATCTCTACTAGTAGTGGTCAGGGAATTACATGAAATGCCTAGGATAAGTAGCATACAAGGCAAGCACATTAATCCCTTTTCTATTTCTTTGGTTCCTCTCTTCATTAAAACAAAACAAAACAAAACAAAAAACAAAAAAGTTCCTGATTAATTTTAAGAACTGGCTAAATTAGAATTTCCTTCTCTATTCCTCCTTATGATCACTTTCTGGACTGTAATTTTGAATTTTGATTATAAAAATCATAAGAAAGAAATAAAACTATTGGTTTTGAAGTTAGATATAAGCAAAGTTTTAATTCTAGTTCTTATTTATTTATGTCTTTATTAAAGTGGGCAAATTATACCAGTTTTCAAACCTAAATTATCTAATGTTATAGATAAATTTAGTAATGTTTACCTTGTTATAGATTGACTTTGGAAGAAAACTTCTTAATGAATTAGATACATTATTAATAACTTAGGCTGAAACATAAAACTTTAATGCATGTTTTTATGTTTTTACTCCCTATTGCTTTTTCTTTGGGATTATTCCAAAGCTAGTTTCTCTCTCTTTAGTTCACATAAGTTTAGGGCATCTTCTCCTACATTTTGAAGAAGGAATGGCTATGCAATTTTTTTTAGCATTTACGAAGAGCTTGCAATGTACCAGAAACTGCTTTTGGTAATATGCTTACGTTGTTAATGTTATTCACATTAGGAGAAGTTCCTGTTTCTATGAAGCTTATATTTGATGCAATATACTTTTTTATATTCACTTCTTTAACAGTAGTCCTCAAACTATGGCCCGCTGGCCACATATTGTATTTGTTCCCATTTTGTTTCTTCACTTCAAAATAAGATGTAGGCGGTGTGCATAGGAATTTGTTCATAATTTTTGTTTTTACTATAGTCTGGCCCTCCAATGATCTGAGGGACAGTGAACTGGGCCCCTGTTTAAAAATTTTGAGGACCCCTGAAACTATCTACTGTTATTTTTTACTTCGTTTTTTCTGTTTTATTATTATTGCATCAGAGGAAGATTGCCAAATATTTTCCAAGACAATTTTTTTGTTTATTTAATTTTTATTGTGGTCAAAGTGAATTACAAAATTTTCAAAGTAATATTTAAGGTAGATAGTAAAAATGAAAAAGGGGAATTCACACCACCAGTGTTGTCCTCCCTCCACCCGTGTTCTTAGCATGTATCCCATATCTCCCTCGTTCACTGCCCAGATGCTAGTGTAACTGGTTCCCATTTGAAAAACTTGCTGTAGATTGGTATCAATTCTGTTGTCGTTGACTTTTGGTTTGGTATGTAAGTTTAAATGTTCATATGACTGTCTGGTCCTGAGACCATTTATTTCCCCCTCAATTTATGAGGTTTAATAGGATGATTCAAGTTATATAGTTCTGTTGGAGACAAAAAGGCAAAGGAGAAGAAAAAACACTGGGAGGAGTCCTCTTAGTTGTTATAAATTTCAATTTAGTAGAAAAAGGGAAAAAAGAAGAAAAAGATAGCCAAGCAACAAAAACAGCAATCAAAAAAACAACAAAAATAAAAACAAAAAAAGAACAAATAAAAAACCAAAATCAGCAAGTATGTAAAATCAAACAAAAACAACAAAAAACAAAACAAATAACAGCCAAAAAAGTCCAGCAACTACATAAAATTTTGTTTCTTCTTCTTCTTCTTCTTCTTCTTCTTCTTCTTCTTCTTCTTCTTCTTCTTCTTCTTCTTCTTCTTCTTCTTCTTCTTCTTCTTCTTCTTCTTCTTCTTCTTCTTCTTCTTCTTCTCCTTCTTTCTTCTTTTTTTGAAAAGGCACAGTAAGTATTGGGGAAATTAGAAAGGATTTCCCTTAGCCAAAGAGATACCGGGGTTCTCCACCCTTGAAGCATACTGCCATGGACCAACTATAGACTCCCTATACACTCTTTTTCACACCCCCAAGGTCTTTTTATGGTGACAGGCAACTTTCCACTCAGTTGTGAATGATAATATCAGGCCTCTGTAACTTGAGATCCTGATATTTAAACAGGACATAGGACTGAAGCTTAGGATAGAGTCTTTCTTTACAGTTCTAGAAGTTCTGTTCCATCACTGTTGTTGTAATCAGTCTTTTATACATGGAGGCCTTGGTTTTTGTACGGATCCTAGGATGAAGCATGGCATAGAGGTTTTTCATTATGTTACCAGAAGTTCTGTTCCATGGCAGTTGTCAGTCAGATCTCTGGGATTAGAGATCTTGGTTTTTGTCCAGATCCTAGGCCAAGGACTAGGCAAATTTTTTTTAATAGTCCCAGGGTAAGTACTGCCCAGTTTTGGCTGTCAAATACAGTCTTCTGTAGTTGGCAATCTTGGTTTTTGCACAGATAAAAGGGTGAAGTGTCTTCTGATTTCAACTTACCATTAGGACAACCTGCTCTTAGATCAGGCTATTGCTGTTTCCTTTTTGTCAAGATGTTATATCCAAACTGGTGCAAGTTGGTGCTAGAGCAGTATTAGAAATTTCCTGGGTGTGGGGGTTGGTTTTTGATGCTGTTGCAGGGAACTGTGTTGGTTCTGTGTTGGGGGTCTAGGTCTCGAGATTGGAAGGTCATTGCCCAATTACATAGAGTCTAAGGGTCCACATGAGAAGTGTTCTGGTGGGAGGTGCTCCTGTATTACATGATTCTTATTACATGGGTTCTTATCCCATGTAGATAGAAGGTTGTTTCTATACATAAAATTTCCCTTTTATAGTATGCCTTTGTAAAAAGGTATGGTGCCATATTATATTGCTGGTGCATTTGGGGGTAAGAATGTCAGGCTACACAATTTCTTTACCCTTGTTCTGAGCTGAGCTTTTATCCCAGGCAAAACTTTTTTCTTGTAGGTTTTAATACCAAGCAGAACAAAAACAGATGAAATGAAAGAGGAAAAAATAAAGAAAAAATAAAATAGAAGAAATAAAAAATTTATAAAAGAAATTAAAGAAACAATTTGTTTAGGAGGATACCTTCAATTTGGGAATAAACAGACAAGGCAGTATTATTACAGAGGTATTAAACATTTAAAGCACATATAGGCTTCCCCATTAAGTCTTTTGAGATATTCTTGTGAGGTGTGAAATCCAGGACACATTTTCATCACACACTGTGGTCTTGTTGAGTTTGAGAAATAATTTGGAGCCATAAGGGATCAGGTAGTGTCCTTGGCTTGAGGTCCTTCTGGGGCTGAATTGGTAGCAATCAACAGTCCACATTTGGGAGGGTGAGAAGAGGGGCCACAAAGCGTGAGACAGAAGGAGTGTTGGTATAGTTTCTTGGTGCATTGAATGTGGGACTGAGAGGGTGTCCTTTCACTTTGGAAGCTGGGTGGTGGCTTAATTTATTATTTAATTAATTAAGAGCTATCAACTCACCGGGATGTGGCTCTGGAGGTAAGGTGCCTGCCTTGCCTGTGCTAGCCTAGGATGAACCACGGTTCAATCCCCAGTTCTCTATATGGTCCCCCAAGCCAGGAGTGACTTCTGAGCGCATAGCCAGGAGTAACCCCTGAGTGTCACTGAGTGTGGCCCAAAAACCAAAAAAGAAAAAAAATTAATTAATAACTGAGGGTAAAGAGGATTAAATAAGAAGAGATATTGGGTCAGGATTGGGGGATGAAAGGATAGAAGGATTTCTGAAGATGGAGGAGGGATAATGTATAAGAGGGGCTATATACACTTTAGGCATTGACTGTTTGCATTTTGGCAATTATTACAAATTGGCAATTAGAGAGGAGTTCACTGTCTACAAACTCATGCCCACATAAAGACAGACATTAGTGATCTATTCTTAGGTTGTTGTTGGTGGCCTGACCCTCATAGACAGAGTTTGAGCTCTTAAGCAATTACTGAGTTTGTGGTGGCGCAAACTGTGAGGCGTCTATCTTTAACATGCTAGCCTAGGATGGACCGCAGTTCGATCCCTGGGATCCCATATGATCTCCAAAGTCAGGAGGGATCTCTGAGCGCATATCCAGGTGCAACCGCTGTGCATCACCGGGTGCAGCTGAAAAATCACACACACACACACACACACACACACACACACACAAGAAATGATAGATAATTGGTTACAATACATATTCGGAGAGAAAGAAGGGGAAAACAAAAGCTAAGAGAGAGAAGAAAAAAAAGTATAAGTAAATACGATGAAAATGAGTTAAGAATGATTGGACCAGTGCATTGGTGTTAGCGGGTTTTCTACTTTCAAGGCTCTTCATCACTGACAGGGGTTGGCTTTTCTAAATAAAGGTTTCAGGGTTTTAAAGTGGTTGGAGCTTTTTAGGATGAGCATAGATTTTGCTAGAGTACTAAGCAATGTGGTAGTGAGGACTGTAAGATGTGGCTACCATATGTAGTATCGTCTGCTACATCTTTAATATAGAGGCACCTTTCCTAAAGAGCAACTGACAGTGAGGGTTTTATTTAGGATAGATTGAATTGATGAAGAAGAATAAAAGAGAGAGGGAGAGAGAAGTGAGGGGAAAGGGATTAAGAGAGACAAAAAAGAAAAAAAAAAGATGTAGGTAGTAATTTGCAAAAACGTGTTTGATGAGTGGAACCTGTAATGCGCCATTGACTGTTCCAGTGGTCTGAATGACCATATGCTTTGGGTCTTAATAGAAGACATAAACAAAATGAAATGGGTAAATAATAGTATTTTATCGAGACATTGTCATAATGAGCACTATGTATGGTATCCAGTATGATTGAATGCCAAGGTTTAAAATTAGGGTGTCCATCCTTTGCTTCTAAAGACTATTGTGGACAAAAAAAGCTGAAGGGTTATTTTATACCTGATAAAATTAAGGCATTAAAACATAATGTTAGTAATCACTACAGTGGGAGTCCCAGGCTTCCAATCACATTCTGAGCCTAGTTCTGTGGATAAATACATGAGGACATTATTATAGACCTTTGTAGTTAGAGGTTGATTGCATACCGATTCATTCTAAACTGCTATTTCCATCTTGCTGGTTTCTTTAAGTTGTGATGGATAGTCGTGACTTTGTGTTGTCCCCCTTCTACTTCATTTGAAAACTTCTTTTCGTTATATGCTGGCAAGTACGGTGTTTGGAATTTCTACACTTTCAACCCTTGTATTTGTTCATGAAGTAATATATGTAAATGTGGTATATATTCTAAATACTTCAAAGAAGTGCTGTCATTTCAAAGACAGATTTTAATTTTCTTCTTTATCTTGTTGATCTAGAATATAGCTTCAACAACTGTCTCTCGAGCTATTTATAGATTCTAATATCTGACTCCCCAGATTCAACTTCTTCCCTAAGTATATTTTTCCCCCTGCATTCTTAAAAGGAAAAACAAAGACATCACCTGGTCATGTTTCCTGCTTTCTCTATTACTTTTATTCCTTCCTGTTAGCATTCTTATCAATTTGATTTCCACATTCCTCTTGAATGTGGAATACCATTTATTTCTTTTAGCTAGCTTTGTCTTGTAATAAGAATACTTACTCTTAAAATATATCTTCCATGATACTAATTTGCCCAATTCTTATAGTTGTTAACATATTTAATTTTTTCATTAATTTTCTTGGATAGCATAATTGAATACTTGTTATGGATGCTCAAATGCAGGGCATTCAGAATTTGTTAAAATACCAAGATATTTTTCACACCTTACTGAAACCTCAGCACTTTTATCTTACAATGTCATTCATTATAAATTTTAACTTATGTCTTCAGTTTTACTTTTCCAATGTACTTTATTTCCATGGTTACATTTGTCTGCTTCCTTTTTCTTAAATTCTCCAATTTTCTAACTCCAAATGTTATTAATGGTTGAAACACATTTTTCTAAACAACATTTTCTTAATTCTTATATTGATCAATATCATTTTCCAGCTTTGTAGGCTTTAAAAATAAAAAAAACTTTGTTCTAGTACTTAAAACTATCTTTTACTTTTATATTACTTGTCAATTTTTTCATTATAGTCTTTATAGTGTGTTAATTCTAAAAGTACTACAGGTAAGCCATGTCTTTTAAAAATAATCTTTATTTCTTTTGTAAATTATATAAATTTCATTGTGTTTTTTATTTATAAAACTTTATATTACTGAGGTACAGTTATACTTCCTTTCTATAAAGACTAAAAATACTCATCACCAAATTCCATTTTTATCCTTCATAGTCACTGGACATTCCCTCTGAGAACTTGTTCTATATTCAAAGTTCAAAAAATTTGCTTTCATTTGGCTTTGTCTCTTCCCTTAGTTTGCTTTTCCACTTTCCACATAAAAATGTAAGTATTTGGTATTGTAATGTTATTTCTGACTTATTTTGCTTTGCATTTCCTTATCCAGTTAGGTAGATCTAGTTTCACATAGCTAAGTAGTATTTCACTGTGTGTATAATACATACATTCATTGTATTTCTAGATGACATATAATTAATATCACATACAAATATATAAATATATGTACATATTACATCACATTATCTTCATTCATCCATCAGATGTTTCCATTTTTTTTAAAGCTTGGTTATTTGGAGTAGCACTTCCATAAAAATGGCTTCATATTTATGTGCCATCAATGTTTGTGTTTTTGTGGATTTTGTAAAGATGTATAAGAGTAGATTTTCTGGATTGCATGGTGGATATTTTTAGGAAATATTTTATTTTATGGTTACGGAGTTCTTCTACAGAGTACTCGTGCTAAGCATGTAAAAGTGCTTAGTCACTGAACCACATACTTAGTCTCTTTTAAGGTTTATTTTTATCTTTATTTAAACATCTTGATTACAAATATAATTGTGATTAGGTTTCAGTCATGTAAAGAACATCCCTTTTCACCAGTGCAACATTCCCACCACCAATGCCCCAAATCTCCCTCCATCCCACCCCACCCCACCTGTACTCTAGACAGGCTTTCCAGTTCCCTCATTCATTCACATGATTATGGTAGTTCTCAGTTTAATTTTATTCATTTTTATGTGTGTAAGGATATAGATATAGGCATTCTGCATGCAAAATATGTACCTCATCATTGAGTCATGTCCCTGGCCATATTTTTTCTTTATTTTCCTTTTAATTATAATTTAGGTAACATAGGTAAAATTAAGTTAACATCAGTAATTTCGCTAAAGAAAGTTACTGCACCTTTTCCACCATAAAGTACCCAATATCCTCCACCACTATCTTTATTCACTTCTTTTTTAAATATAAAACCTTTATTTAAGCACTATGATTACAAGCATGATTATAGGTGGGTTTCTGTCATAAAGAGTACACCCCCCTTCACCAGTGCAGCATTCCCACCATCAATGTCCTCCCTCTTTCCTTCCCAACCCCTGCCTGTATTCGACCTGCTCCTATTTTTTAAAACATTTTGAGAAACTGGCATAGTAGTTTTTATTGAACCTCCACTAATTTAAAATTATACAAGCAGTGTATGAATGCCTTCTTTTCCATACCTTACCAACTTGTTTCTGATCTTTTAATATTAGAGGCTATATTTGCAGGTATTCTTACTACTGTTATTCAACATAGCATTGGAAATCCTAGTCAGATCTATTAGGTGATAATAGAACTAATAAAAGGGAACCAAATTGGAAAAGAAAAATGAAATATTTCACTATTTGCAGATGGCATGATATCATACATAGAAGATAACTTAATAATGTGTAAAGAAAATTCTAATAGCTATACTTAGACTATTAAAAGCAATAAATCAATAAAGGTTGAGTTAACTATACAAAACTGAGTTGAATTATTGTAAGCAAGTAATAAAATAGAAAGTAAAATATCTTTCTAAAATATTAATTGAAATTATAGGAAAATAATTAAATACCAAGGGATAAACATAACAGAGTGTTTAAAAAACTTGTTCATCAAAAACTATGTCAATATCAAAAAACATATATAATTCACTACAAAATTGCAATATTCAATGCAAAATTACACTGACAGTTTTCAAAGAAATAGAACAAATATTGAATGAATAAAATTGAATGGCAGAAATTGAGTGGAAGAAAATAGACTTTCACTAGCCAAGCAATTTATGATGGCAAAAAGGTATCACTAAAAATTAGCTTCTTAACTTCAAACTCTTTCAAAAAAAGCTACACTTAAATAAGATATTTGAATAAAAATATTTACACAGATCAATAGAACAGAGTTGAACATCAAGAAATGAATCCTTAACAATTAAGCCAAGAACATAAAATGAAGTAAAGTTATTCTCAGCAAATAGTATTCAAAATACTGAATAGTCACATGCAAAATAAGGAATCTGGATTACTGTCTCAGAACATGCACTGAGTTAATTAAAATGGATTAAATGCTTCAATATTGGACCCAAAATCAATAAATACATTGAGAATTTAGGCACAACATTCCATGATATTGACTTTCATGTTGCATTTAGAGATTTGATTTCAATAGCAAAGAAAATGAGAAAATAGAAGTGTGATTGTATCAAACTAAAAGACTTCTATTATGTTCAAGAAACTATCATTAAAATGGTTAAGGCAGGTAGAGGGAAACAATAGTACAGTGGATAGGATATTTGTTTTGCCAGCATTTTTTTTTTTGTGTGTGTGTTTTTTGGGTCAAACCCGGCAGTGCTCAGGGGTTACTTCTGGCTTCATGCTCAGAAATTGCTCCTGGCAGGCTCTGGGGACCATATGGGGCACGGGGATTCGAACCGATGACCTTTTGCGTGAAAGGCAAACGCCTTACCTCCATGCTCTCTCCCCCCCCCCCGTTTTACCTGCATTTTGATCCCCAATATTGCATATGGTCCTCTCAGTCTGCCAAGAATAATTGCCAAGAACAGAGGCCAGGAATAATCCCCCAGTGCCAAACTTGTGGCCCCTAATACCAAAAAATAAATAAATTAATAAATATGTAAATAAATAAAATGGTAAAGCATTCTGCCAAATGCAAGAATATATTTGCACACCATGCAAATGACAGAGTTCTCATATCCAAAATGCATAAAGAACTCAGAAAACTCAAGAAATTAAGAAGAAATAATATAAAAACTTTGAAGAGCTCAGCTATTACTCACCAAATAAATCATATAGATGGTCAATAGACATTAAAAATTTTTATTATGTATTTTCATGGGGAATAAATCAAAGTCCTGCCTGTAAAAAAGCAAGCACACATTTTCCTCTCCTAAACCTCTAACAAAATTATGGTTCCCAATTCTGATATTTCAATGTCTGCAACACCTACTTTAGTTTTATTTCCTGACAAATCGCCATCACTGGTCAAATGCCTTTTCTGCTGTACTCAAATACCTTTTCACATTCTCTGCTTGTGTTTTCACTTTGACACCTGTGTGACTATACAAATGCTATTCCTGACTTATGATTCATATGTTTTCTGTTAATCTTTATTCCTGGAATTTTATTCATTCTTCAAATTTGATCATAGATGTCAATTCTTAAGATATTTTTTCCTTTATCATGCCAGATAAAATTATCTTCTGAAATGCAATAGAATATTCAACTTCTTTTACCTTCTTATACTTATCATAAGAGGTTTTAAGATACCCCTGTGCCTGCCAGGAGCGACTTCTGAGCATCACCTGGTGTGGCCCTGAGCATCACCGGGTGTGGCCCCCAAACAAAACAAAACAAAAAGATACAAATAGTTTAATATTTATGACTTTTTAGAACCACTTTACTAAATAAGTACCTGTTAAAGGATTATATTAGATGAGACCTACCTGTTTTAAAAGTGATTGCTAAATTAAGTGCCACAATAGAGTAATAAATCGTATTGTTTGAATAGTCCTCAAGAACACAAAGTAATTGTTATGCATTCAACTAATTATTTTCCCATGCTGTTACTGTGTTAAGAAGATACCTCTACACTTTCAGACATGGGAAGAGGGAAGGATTACGAAATTATTCAACCTTTTTAATGCATATGCTGACTGTAGTACGGTTTGCTATCGATATGAATGTTCACATAAGATATATTGGTTGGAAACATATGAAAGATTCAGAAAGAAAATTATTAAGTGATATATTTGTTTATAAACATACTTTGTGGAATAAAACTTAAAATAAAATAAGTAATTTCAATTCTAATATTTCCCAGGTCCTTCAAATAATAAATATACTGAAGCACGTTCACTTAAAATGTACCTTATTCAACATTTAAACATTTAATGTAATATTATGTTGATTAACGACAGATTTTTAAGCTGTCTAACATAAAATTTGCTTAATCAGGTCTGGAGTTTTAATTCACCAATAATTGTGTTAGAATACCACGTGCTGCATTTTCTTGATAAAAAAAGTTTTAAAGGCATGATGAAAAGGGAATATCAATGTTTTGCTTTTAAAAAAGATTTATATGTTGGAACTGTGTTAAAGTATAGTGTTTATTACGATTCATTCACATTGGTACTCAGTATGTACTGAACAAATGATAACTGATGGAGAACCAATATGTTCATATAGTTCCATATAGCAAGGATTTTACAAATTAGCTTTAGAAAGAAAGGGTATTTAAACATAGAAGAGTTCATGCTACTCTGGTGAGTGGGAATGATTTCTAAAATTAAGTTATACAATATAATAACAATGAGTTCAGGGATATTATATAGCCCTTAAAATTAATAATATTTCTAGATTTTATTTCTGCTAAAGTGTAACCCAGACGGGAAAAATTGGTATGTTATTTATGATTAGATAGAACTCTTTTGACATTGCATCATGCTAAACTGATAGCTTTTATAGCCCAACAAGAGACCAAGTTACCTGAAGGGAAACACTTAAATCATTTGAAGAAGGCTCTTTCATTTTTTAGAAAAGGTTAAGTTGACTGATGTGGGATTCTAAGACTCTCTCCACAGATGGCAAGGGTTATTTTTGTGGGAGAACTGACAGTTCTAACTGAATGGGTAGATTACATTATGAGGAGGTTTATCAGAGACCTAGGAGCAGAGTCAATACATCCTAAAGGAATCTTTGATCTCAAATCAATCACTAATGCCTATATTTAAAAAAAAACTCATATAAGTATGCAGGTGATTAAGAGGAAGAAACAAAAGAAAGAACAAAGAGTCAAGTGTGTGGAAGGAAAACGTAATAGAAAATGTTTCAAACTTATGGTTTATCCAGTTCATCATTCTATATGAAAAATAATACCAATTTGTGGAGCACTTATGCTAATAACTAAAAATTTTAAGACATTTATTTAATCATGTTTCATGGAGATTGCACAGTGTATTTCAGTTAAAACCTAAAATTTTAGGAAATAATTCTGGTAACAAATATTAAAACTTTATTATTGTATCTGTGCTTCGTTGTCCCTGCAGAGACTATTCTCAAGTAGTATGGTCTATAGTGGTTCCTATTATTCTCTTATAAAAAACGTGCCTAGTAAAAAATGCTTTATTAAAGAATATATGTTTGCAATTAATATGAAGTAGGACTTGTAATCATTGTAAGAATGAATCTGTCCCCTCCCTATGCCCAAAATAAATCATTCATACTTAAATGCTAATGGATTACATTCCACTACAGCATAGTTAAAACTGATTTTGTACTGATTCTGTGTCTGCTTGGGGGCTTATTTATAATTTATATACAGATTTGTGATCATCCAGATCTAGATTCCTTAGCCATCATTACTTAAACCTTTCATAGTAATTATATTCCTAACTCCTTGCACAATTTTGTACAATTTTGTTCTACAGTATTAAAACATTCTCAGGGTGAGATAGACTCAGGTTAGTTTTTGCATCTATTACTCTCAACATTTATATTGATCACATATTTTACTTGGATATATAAATCTATCTGTTACATATGTTTGGACTCAGAAGGAAGTTGACAGGAAATAAAAAATAATTAGTGTGATATAGTACTAACAGCTAACGTTCATATATAGTATTTTACTATCTTTTAGACTATGCGAACTGCATACAATTAAATTAGCTTCAGAACAACCATATTAAACTCAGAGTTCATATTATGTGAAGGAACAAAGTGATCAAATAATATTTCCCTAGGAATCATGATAAATAAGTGACAGAACCGGATTTGACCTAGAAACCCTGAAGACTTAATCCTCCAACTCTTTTCCAATAACTAACCAATTCTCTTTTGAGCCTGCAGTAAAGTATTTGTTACTTCAAAGCTATAATTTACTATGATTATTTTTAACATGGGAATCAACTCTTTTACTAGATTATGAGCTTGCAAAATACAAGAACCATGTTTTATTAGCTTTGTTATATATAGTGCTCAATAAAAATTTTATTACTCCTAAATTACTGTTTATTAATGCCATCAAGTATTCAATTCAAGAGACATTTTCTTTTTACGTTATTGGTTTGGAGTCAATAGAACTTTTAGATACACAATGCAAAAAGATTACAGTTGTTACCTTTAAATGAAGTGAAGCAGACTATGATTGATAGTGAATTATTCTGAAATCATGTTACTTGGTTTAATTTTTTTTCTTTTCTCTTAAAATATTCTCTCCCACAGGGTGCTGCTTTAATTAGAATGCTGGCTAATTTTATGGGCCATTCAGTATTTCAAAGGGGGTTGCAAGTAAGTAAAATGTTTTCTTTTTTTTAGATTTTTATAAAGTTTATTGCTTTATTTTTTATATTTTCCTTGCTTCTGTACTTGTTTAAAAATATTTCACAGCTCAGAAAATAACTAATAGAAAATTTCTGAATTTGAAGGAAAACTCTAATATGAATAAGGTAAGCAGTGTCCTTCCATGTGATAAATGAAAGTTGTGAATTGAACATTTACTTTATACACTGACCATATAAGCATGTGATTTACAATTTAGCCTCTCATGTGAGTTTTAGTTAAAAATCATCACATATGTCATATCCTAAATAATCCTAGTCAGATATTTTTTAAACATGATTTCTTCCTTTTACTTGTTTAAAAGTTTATAAACACTCACATTATTAGGCTATATAAACTTTTAGATTTAAAGATATTAGTACAACTTTTCAAATATGTCTTCAGGTTGTTTTACTCTTGATCCATATACATATTATTTGTTTCAAAGACACTTGTACATTTTTAGTAAAAATACAATTTTATTTTAAGAGATTATTTCACTGTATTTATGATATGAAGTATAGAATTCAAGAATTGTTTTTCAGAAAAAGTATTTTTTAACTCTTTAAAGTTTTATATGGAAAAATAGAACTTTTGTTTCATTGAATCTATTGGAGTAAATTGTGTTCCTAGCAGCTGTGATTGATGAATTATTTATGATACATTCTGCTACTTAGAAGTGTCCTTTAAAGTAAATTGATGTTCACCTGAAATACAATTATGCTAAGACAGAGAGAGCAATCAATCTTATCTGTTCTTAGTAAGCTTTTCATTTTGAAATTTAAATAAACTCTATAAGGGTTCAGGTCATATTTTAGTAGCGCAATTCTATCTTTACCCCAATTAGCTAAAACATAAAACGCAAAATTATAGTTAAATATGACAAAGTTATATGTTGTCAATACAATGAAGATAAAACAAATTTCCTGAAAAAATAATTTTCTTTAGAGAATATTTTTACAGGTTTGTTTCAGCAGGGAGGTAGACTTTCATCAGTGTTTTCTATTAGAGACACCTACGGAATAGTTGAATTTTATTTAGTTTATTTGCCAGGGACTGAAGTTTATTCTGTTCACATAGCTGGGAAAATCTTTCTTTTTTTTTTTTTTCTCATAGATTGCCCTCCGTGAATATCAACTCTGGGTTGGAATGTCCTTTCTTATATGTCTTCCTTTATTTACCCTCATTGATGTTGTAGCATGACAGCTTCAGAAAATATCTAAGCTTTCATAAGGGAAACACAAATTGAATTTGATTTCCTGGAAGCAAGTTGATATGAAATCATTTTCTGTATACAATTTTTATTGTTTTTTTTTTTTTTGCCATGTCTGTGTGTATGGATTTACTCGTCAGATTGAATAACTATAGTTATATTATTATATTATTTGGAAAGGATTATTTCTTGCACCATTTTATTTATCCTGTCATGCTTTCTAGGATATGCAAAATAAATCAATTTTCACACACTGGTTCCTACTGGCCCACTCTGCTCAGTTTTATTAGAAGCAGAATATATCCTCTGACTCATTGCATTCACTTTCATAGAAAGCTTATGTGAATATCTGCTCTAGCACTTGATTTGTTTAATTTTCAGCTAAGGACCCTATGTTTATCAACATTGCATTTCATTTGCCTTGTGTCATCTCATTGATCAAATAGATCTGTATCCTTCAGTACTTGCTTGCAGCTTTATTTATACTCATCACTCAAACTGATTTAGTGTATCATCAGCAGTTTGGATTAGTTTACAGTAGATCCCTCCATCTAAGTGATAAATTATCATCTCTGGGACATGAAGATGTATGGGATACATTTTGGAAATGACCTCCTGATCAGACACTTTATGTCATGGTGGTGAGGGGTCGCAGAGTTGGGCATCATATATTTCCTGTCCAAAAGGCTTTGGAGAGTTTTGGTTTGCATGCTGTTGAAAGAGCTAATCTGGATTGTCAGTGCTTATCTCTACTAAAATAATCTATTAATTGTTTTTATATTAACTATCTCTCTGTGCTTACAAAGAGAAGTTTCTATTTGCAGACAGTCCCAGGGTTAGATTTGAAGTTGTAAGCAGTTCCAAATCACAGTATTATTTCAAATATTTCCTCCCACCTTTTATTTCATTCCTATTTCTCTTCCCCATTTTTTTTATCCTCCCTCTCTTTTCATTTCTCCTTATACTTTCTCTTAGTATTTGAACCATAGCTATCTTGCTCCTTACAATAGCAGTACTATAATGATGTCTTCTTTCAAAACTTGTATTCTAATTTTTTATCCTATGACTCATTAAAAGTTCTTTTGAATAAGATAATCATGTTTGGAAAAATGGAACCAATGCATGCATATATGTATAGAATATATTTTACTTATTTAATATTTTTTTCTTAAAATAAACAATCTGATTATGTTTACCTTAATTCAGCTGTTTTAATGATAAAAAATATAAATTGATGTTTCCTATCTTGAATCTTTAGTTACTATGGTAATGCTCTGACTGTGGTTTTCAATTATGTAATATTGTAACTAGTCAAATAAGTATTTTCTTGCTAGAAAAATTGATGCATAAACTTTGCTGGCACAGGGGTAGAGGAAGGACAACACTGGTAGTGGAATTGTCCCTCACTTGTTGTCATTATGTACCTTAAATACCTCTGTGAGTTTTGTAATTCACTTTGCTATTATAAAAACAAAAAATAGGGACCCGGGAGATAGCATGGAGGTAAGGCGTTTGCCTTTCATGCAAAAGGTCACCGATTCGAATCCTGGTGCCCCATATGGTCCCCCGTGCCTGCCAGGAGCAATTTCTGAGCATGGAGCCAGGAGTAACCCCTGAGCACTGCCGGGTGTGACCCAAAAACCAAAAAAAACCCAAATATATATATATATATATATATATATATATATATATATATACAACTTGCCAGTATTATAGAACATATATTTTTAATGTTTCCTCAGTGTTTTTATTAAATTTCATGCTTTATCCTAAATATGTCAGCAACGGAGCAAAACATCATAAATAACTTTTTAAAAGGTTTTTAAATTGATATAAAATGGTATAAAAGACTATTAATATTTGTGTTCCAGAAAATAGGCTATTACTTTGTCATATCTATGACAAAAATGCCAAAGTCCCTCCAGTACAGCTACTTTTTTGAGGTGTTTTCTCATACAAGACCCTTGTAAGCTGATCATTAGAAAGAATTTTTTTTCCATTCATTAGAGATTGTCTACTCTCTTCTTTGTTTCTTTATGTTCAGCATGGGTGTGGTCATTTAATATTTGTCCACTTGCTGCTGATTTACTGTACCTTACATGACACTCTCCAGTTATAGCTAAATAGAAGACTACATATTTTCTTCTAGCTGAGTAGTTTTCCATTATGTATATATCACTGTCTCTTTATCTACTCCTTGGGTTTGGGCAATTGAATAATTGAAAATAATGTGCAGTGAACACAAGTGTGCACTTATATATGCATATATTTATATATAAACATGAATACTATTTATATAAATTTAATTATTTTTGTGTTTTGCGGTGTCACACCCAGTAGCATGCAGGGTCACTTCTAACTCTGCACCCATAAATCACACCTGGCAGGCTCAGGAGTCCATATGGATTGCTGCAGTTCGAACCCAGGTTGTTTGCAAGTAGACAGAAATGCCCTACCATTGTGCTATTTTTCCAGCCACCACATTTATATATTTTAATCATTGACTTATAGTTCTTTGTGGATATATGACAAGAAATGGAATTTGTGTGCAGAATCAATTTGCCTTTGGAAATTCCTCATACTATTTTCCATACAGATCGAACCAAATTACAGCATCACCAACTTTTTTAAATTGTACCTAATATTAGTTTTTTTTTTTTGTTCTGGCTTTCTTGATAAAGCCATTTTTACCATTATGAAGACATATCTCATTATTGTTTTAACTTGCATTTACCTAATACCTAATAATAATGCTATTTTATATAGCTCTTCATGTCAGAGTTTTCTTGTGCTTTATATATGTTCTTTATATATATATATATATATATATTTGGTTTTTGGTTTTTGGATCACACCCGGCAGTGCTCAGGGGTTACTCCTGGCTCCATGCTCAGAAATTGCTCCTGGCAGGCACGGGGGACCATATGGGGCACCGGGATTTGAACTGATGACCTTTTTGCATGAAAGGCAAACGCCTTACCTCCATGCTATCTCCTGGGCCCCTGTTCTTTATATTTATACAAAATGCATAATTTGTATTATACCCTTTGTCTGATACATGTTATACAATATTTTCTCACATACAATGAACTATTTTTTAATTTTATGCATAGTTTATTTTACAGTGAAGAATCTTTTAGCATATGTGGGCTCATTTGTTTATTCTTGATTTTGCTTTCGTAGCCAATGAATTTGAATGATGAAAAAACCTCTGCAGTTAATATCATGGACAGTCTGTCTTCGTTAATGTATGAATATTAATTTAACACAGATTTTTACTTATTTTGATTGACTTTTGTTTGTTGGGTATTGTATGCGGTAGTAGTCCATTTTTATTATTTTTTCATACGGCTAACCACATCATTTGTCAACATTTTGTTGAAGAGACTTTTCTTAACACCACTTCATATTTTGGGTTCCTTCATTATAAATTGAATTCCAATACATCTTAAATTTTATTTCTGGGCTTTCCATTTATTCATTAATCTGAGAGTCTTTTTATTTTAGAAACCTTTTTATATATATATATATATTGGCGACTTTCAGTGCCTGATCTATCTCCTTTTAGGTATTATTTCTATGTATGTTCCTGAAAATAATGAATTTTTGGTTCTGCTCACTTTGAGGTAGATTGGAGGTTGGTCATGAGCAGAATCAATACCCTTAATTAGTGTCAATCTAAAGGACTCAGACAAGGAGTAAGTTATTTGTTCAGATACAAGAGCTTCCTTTGATACAAATGCTTAGTAAAATTTAGACTGTCGGTGATCTAATTCAAATTCTTAGTGTCAGTGTCCTGGACTTTCTCAATCAATATCTTAATTTTCACAGAAGTGGCCTAATAAAGTCATGAAGTTGACTTGAGTTGTAATTTTACTATTCAGAATTTCAAATTTAAATCAATTGTGTTTTCAGTCACATTGCTTCTAAGGCTCAGCATACAAATCTTTATGTATTTTTGGAATAGGCATAAATGTCGGATTCCTGGCCTATATCTTTAGCAAATAATTTAAAAGACAAGTTTAGCTTTTCTCTGTTTATTATTCTAATCTCAAAATAAACATTCTCAAGTCTGGAACTATTAAGGGTAGGGCATTTGCCTTGCACGTGGCTGACCCAGTTTCAATCCCCGGCTTCTCATATGGTCCCTTAAGTCTGCCAGGAGTGATTTCTGAGTGCAGAGCCAGGAGAGTCCTGAGAGCCACCGGCTATTGTCCAAAGCAAAACAACACAAAGAAACAAACGCAAAGAAAATAAGCATTCTCAAAAAAATTGTAGCTCTCTATACAGCCATTATTTTCTTTTTGTTACTTTTTTTTAATTAAGTAAAAGCAGATTTTATTCTGAGGTCCTAAGGAAGTGGAGGGAGAGGATAAAAAAGAGAGAGAGAGAGAGTTGGAGGGAACCCTGGCACATAGCCCAGGTTAAAAGCAGAAAAGTACAGACCTCAAGAGAGGACATCTAAGTGACATGTTCTTGGGCTCCATGTACCCAGCTACACATGCAGACATATGTGCCCGAGGAGAGCATGTGACAATTATGTTCTATTAATTAGTAATCCATTTTTCCCAAACCGTTAATTCAATTTATACTATTAAAGATGATAAATTTAAAGAATGACCCTGAAAGACATGGGACCCTGTTGCCTATTACCTAGTATATTACTTATTCATCTAGTCAAGGTAGATATATATTTGTAGCTTACAATTTTAGAGAGATTCAGGAAACCTTCAAGTATATGAATAACATTAACAATGGGGTGGCTGGAGCAATAGCACATTTGGCTTGCATACTACCAATATAAGTTTCATCCCTGACATCATATGTTCCCGCATCTCCCAAGAGTAATTTCCGAGTACAGTGCCAGGTCTAAACCCTGAGATCCTCATGTTTGTCCCCCAAATAAAAACAAAGAAACAAAAATGTGTATAGTATAAAATGAAAAAAAAAAGATGCTATAGATATTTCAAGCAGAAAGGAATTTAGTATAGGATATGTTATCCAAAATTTGGGGGAGGCTAACAAAGCAAAGGTCTAAAAAATTCAGTGTTATATTTCATAACGATAAAAAATAATAACCACACTCTAATCTTGCTATAGCACTAATGAAAGCAAATGTGATTACTTGACCACTGCCTTCGGGAAAAACCCATGTAGCTACTCACTGCTTTTTGAGCAATAGTGTCTCTTTCTTTAGTGAATTCTATATCTATTATTTGAGTTCTTTTATTTTTTTCTTGCTGGTTTCTGGACCACACCTGACTGTACTTAGAGTTTAGTAATTCCTGGTTCTTCATTAAGGAATCACTCTTGGCAAGTTTATGGGACATTGGAAGATGCTGAGAATGTAACCCAAGTTGACCACAGGCAAGGCAATTGCCCTACCTTATGTACTGTCACCTTGGCTTCTATGCAGTTTTCATGAAAAATTTAAAATTAGACCTAACTAGCAAAGGATTTTCAGAAATATATCTTCATAGATTTTAGTGCATATAGTGATTAGGGTTATAGGATATATCAGAATTAGTGTTGAATTGTCATGATTAATTTTTTCTTGATTAAATATTCTAAGCTATTTTTGCAGGTTTTATATTGTTATGAATATTTAATGAAATTTTCCTTATATATCCTTATGTGTATTAAGATGATGTGATTTTTTTTTGGTTTTTGGGCCACACCCGGTGACACTCAGGGGTTACTCCTGGCTTGAGGGATCAAATTATGGTCTGTCTTAGGCTAGCGCTGGCAAGGTAGATGCTTTATCCCTGCGCCACTGCTCTGGCCCCTGGAGATGATGCGATATTTTTGTAGATAAATCAGAATGTTTTCAAGATGTTTTGTTAATTTTTTAAAAACATATGAGAAGATACAGGAAAATTAAACAATCATTGACAATAATTTATTCAGTTCATAACTGAAGTCCATATTTTCTATGGCTGATAATCTCCAGTTTCTACACCGAGTAGATTTCTTTGACTATGGCAGGATAAATTATTACCTGTTATACCTAATATTTTATGTATTTGTTTCTGGGCTACACCCTGCAGCACTCAGTGGTTACTCCTGGCTCGGTGCTTAGAAATCACTCTTGGCATGCTCAGGGGACTATATAGAATGCTGGGTATTAAACTCCAGTTGGCTGCATGGAAGGCAAATGCTGACAGGTTGTTTTCACTCCATTCTTGATTGTCTAATATTTTTAAACTTGTAAAGATACTACACTTCTAAAACAAGGAAAGATTAGACAGACACATGTACTCTTGTAAATAATTGTTTTTCATTCTTATCAAAATAAGCTTGTATATTAAAAGCTTGTATATATTAAAAACATCAGTTTGTATAATAACAATTTGGCTTTTTCTTCTGCCTTCCTCACCTCCAGGTGGCTCAGTTGTCCCAGCATGTGGTAAATATGTAGAGAAAAATCTAAGCAGCAGTTTTTCTAAATGGCTGTTAATTTAAGATCAACCTATGCATAAAACATCTGGAGAGAAGCTTATGTACTTTCTCTGTCCAAAATTTTTTATTAGCAATACAGGAATAAGTAATGATCACTTATATGTAAGATATGGAATACGCAGATCAGCATAATTAGCAGTGTTCCCTTATGCATACATAGTTTGAGTTATGCATTAACACATTATGTACTGGTAGTTGTTATCTAACCCCCTAACTTTTTCTGTGAAAATAAGATCTCCAAATTCCTTTCTGGGTCTTTCTGTGATAACAGAACTATTTTAGGGAAACTTACTGTATTCTTGATATCACACTGTTTAAGTTAATATTTCTTATTACAGTGTGACAAGCCCTATATTCCGGAAGTAGTAGGTACCAAATAACCCCTTTTCTCTTCTCTCCTTCTGTGTTTGATTTTGAAGCCCAATATTTTGCTGACTTTCTTTTCTTATGTGATACCTGGGATAGAAATTCTCTCATTTTTTTCTTTTTCTTTTTTTCTCTGAGAATCATTATAAAAATGTTTTTCATTTTTCTCAAAATCCATAGATGAATGAGACCATTCTGTGTTTAATCTCTCTTGCTCTGACTTATTTCACTCAGCATAATAGATTCCATATACATCCATGTATAGGAAACTTTTTATTTTTCTTATTTTGCCTCTTTTAAAGTTATTGATGACTTCATATACTACCTTGAAATCATTCTTCTAGGAATGAATGATTCCTTTAAATTTTGTGTTAATTAAAAACTGCTAATTCCATAACATCTGCCAGAAAACTTGCATCTTTATCTTATAGCAGTCTTATTGTTTGTTCTTAATTTGAAGGGTGGAAATTCTAGTTATACCATTCTTGTTTAGGAAATAATTTCTGGGTTGCTCTGGGGATTATGAGGTTCTGAGGACTGAAACTGAATCAGGGTCTTCCCCTGATGTTCTTAATGTCTAAAAAAAAATGAATTAGTCTTTATCTAAAGATAATAAAGCTTCTGCACATATTCATTAAATAAGGGACCAGAATGATAGTACAGAGGGTAAGGTGTTTGCCTTGTAAGTGGCAGACATAGGTTTGATTCCCAGCATATCATATGGCTCCCAGAGCCAGTCAGGAGTGATTTCTAAGTACAGAGACAGAACTAAGCTCTGAGCACTTCCAGGTATGGCCCAGACACCCCTTTCCCCAACTAGTAAATTAGGATCTAGTTGTTCAGGCAATTTTTTTGTTTGATTTTTGGGCCACACCCAGTGACGCTCAGGGGTTACTCCTGGCTATGTGCTCAGAGGTCGCTCCTGGCTTGGAGGACCATATGGGGAACCGGGGGATCGAACCGTGGTCCGTCCTAGGCTAGCACAGGCAAGGCAAGCAGACACCTTACCTCCAGCGCCACCGCCTGGCCCCCTGTTCAGGTAATTTTTATAATTTAAATTTCTAAGACTCAGTCCCTGATTTGCATACATATTTTAGCCTCATTTTTAGATGACTTTTGTTGATTTACATACACATTTTAGCCTCATTTTTACATGATTTTGACCTTTATTTTTTTGCTATTTTAATTTCTCTAGTTACATTTTTCTTTTCTTTGAATTCTCTGAGTTCTTTGAAATAAAAAGGGAAGCTATAATTATGAAATCCTTAGATAACATTGATTGAATCAGTACCTATTTAAAAATAATTAGTACATAGTACTATTGCTTTTTCCTTTCCAACAATTTCTTTTCAAATATTGTTTTAATGATTAGAGTCTACCAGTACTGTTCTTCATATTATTATGAGTTAACACCAGAGAATTGAAATTAGGAAGAAATTTCGTTGTTAAATCTCTTATAAACTCAAACCCTGAAATCCATGCAGAAAGTGAGTTACCTTGCTGCTCATTTAATGAGGTAATTCAACATCATCTCAAATATGGTTGAGTAAAGAAATATTTCTCTTGATTAGTTTTTAACTGCTCTTTTCCATAATCTAACCTACAACAAGATGTTTGGCTCCAATTATCAGGGTGGAAATTGCTTATGCAAATCAATGTAAAGCAATGAGGTGTGGATAAAAAGCAAAAGGAAAATATCATTATTATTGGTTTGTGCTCATAAAATTCTGAAAGCCTGAGGTAATGACAGGCACAAAGCCATAGGGATTATTAGCAGCGACAGCATACTCAATAACTTGTGTTCCAATGAGAAGTTATATGTTAACATGTGTACACAGGATTTCTATGTGATAACTGCAGGATTATAGTTAGAAGAAAATATTTACTTACCTACACATAGGCTTACAGGAAGATGAAAATTCAGAGAATTGTAGGAGAACAGAGACTGAGCCAAAGTTAATTCCTCTTCATAGAAATAATACTGTATTTTCATCAGAGGAAAACTGAAACATACTTAATGAAAATAAATGACAATTAATTTTTTGTTTAAATTTCTCCATTTCATTTAAATCCCTGTGGTCTTTTAGATAAGGTCAAGGTAGAAAGGTTAACAACAATAACTTGTCATGTTCACTTAATGTTATGGGATAAAATGCTATCATTGGTGGTGTTTTGTCATGGGAATTAACATCACTAGCAAGTATGTGCAATGTTAATGCTAATGAACAACCTACAAAGCAACACAATCTTAAGGAAAGATTTTATGTACTTAAATATCAAGAATACTAACTACAATAAAAAATACTTGAAGCTTAAATTGCAAGAGACCATTCATATTTCTGAGAGAATTTGCATCATCATTAAATAATTAGATTCTCAACAGACACTTATAAAATCCTGATTACTTTGTCTGATTACTTTGTTAGTGAACTTGTGATTTGGTAACATTAAGTAAAATATCTTATTTTTTAAAGGACATTTCTTTATTGGGTCAATCGAGCAAGCATGTAAATCCTTGCAAATGCAAATCCTTACACATTTTCTATCTATTATTTACTTACATGATAGTTAAGTGCTTGATACATTATACTGTTAGCTAACCGATTTGCTTCTAACAAGTGTTTTGATAACTATTTAGATAGTATCTGTGAATTATTAGAGACATTTTGCTGATGAGTGAATATATTTCCATGTTGGTAGATGCATAAATGTATACTAAGACTGAATATGTACTCCCTTGGATACTTTTATCTGAAAATTGTCACTTTTCGTGGAACTAAATTGTGGTTAGATAACCATTTCAGATGAACAACAATCTTGCATTGAGGCATGTTTCTCAGACAGATTTATTTCGTATCCTTTTAGCAATAATTTTCCTTTTATTTTTAACTTCTTTTTTCAGATCATTTATATAATATCCCAAAAGTAGGGGCCAGAGCAATAGCACTGCACTCGGCTGATCCAAGGTGGACCTGGGTTCGATTCCCAGTGTCCCACTTGGTCCCCCAAGCCAGGAGCGATTTCTGAGTGCACAGCCAGGAGTTACCCCTGAGCATCACCTGGTGTGGCCCAAAAACCCAAAAATACAATATCTATCTATCTATCTATCTATCTATCTATCTATCTATCTATCTATCTATCTATCTATCTATCTATCATCTATCTATCTATCTATCTATCTATCTATCTATCTATCTATCTATCTATCTATCTATCATCATCTATCTATCATCTATCTATCTATCTATCATCTATCTATGTATCTATCTATCATCTATCTCCTAAAACTATATATTACTTGACATCCCAAATTTTTCTGAGAACTTTCCTGTTGGGATTATTCTTTTTTTCTATAATTGTTTCTTGATTGTAATACAGTTTAATAATAGCAATAATCATAAATATAAGTAATATATTAAATTTCTATGTTCCAATAGTACAATCATTTTTTTTTTTTTTTGGTTTTTGGGCCACACCCAGTGATGCTCAGGGGTTACTCCTGGCTATTCGCTCAGAAGTTGCTCCTGGCTTGGGGGACCATATGGGAAACCTGGGGATGGCACCTCCAGTGCCACCGCCCGGCAGCACAATCATTTTTTCTTAGAATTTTCCCATGATTTATTTCATTTTATGCTTTTTGTTTGTTTGTTGTTTTGGTGTCAACCCGTTTGATGCTCAGGGGTTGCTCCTGGCTAAGCACTCAGAAATTGCCCCTGGCGTGGTGGAATCACATGGGATGCCGGGGGATCGAACCGTGGTCCTTCCTTGGCTAGCGCTTGCAAGGCAGACACCTTATCTCTAGCGCCACCTCACTGGCCCCCTTATTTCAATTTATTCTTACATGACTTAGTGATTTTCTTTTTAAATCTTAGAACAGTATACAAAGTAATAGAGTTTAAAAAGTCTCTGAACCAGTACAGTGCGTAGGGTGCTTGCCTTGCATGAGTTTTATCCCCAGCATTCCATTTGGAAACCCTAGTCCTTCCAGGAGTGATCTCTCAGCATAGAGCCAAACATAAACCCTGAGTACCGCTGAGATTGACCCCAAAACAACAAAAATACAATATCTGTAATGTTCTTATAAAAGAGCTCTAAGTTTTAAAAAATAGTTTAAATAAATTTTATTTATTCAATATTACCTATTGTCATATTAGAATATTTACACATATAACTATAACAAATAAATTTGAAATATTTTCTACATTTTATTCTATCATTTTCTGACATATCAACTTGTCTTCATACATTAAGATATAAGATTTTTTTCTTCTCATATTTATATGAATTAGTATAAAATTAAAGTTAACTATATTCATTAAATACTTCATTCCCTGAGATATATGTCAGTATTATTCTTCTGAACTTCACATATTAAAATTAATTAGGAGACTTAAGAAGACTGCTGTGAAGATTCAACTTATTATTTTTATTTAGAACCTATTTTCAAAGTTTTCAACTATATAAAAAAATCTTCATTTTAATCTATGTTTTTCTTTATATCTATATAAAGGAGCTTTGAATCAGTATAATATATAAAGATGTTCTGTAATTCAGGTTGGGACAATGGCACAGCAGTAGATTTTCCCACCAGATGTGATATTTTGCCCAACAGATGTGAA